>LBNU01008685.1:36227-82627 GCA_014162995.1 Artemisia annua | reverse complement strand
GTGCACTTTAGGGTCTTTTGAGATTTTGTTGTTTTCCGCACTTTTTCACTCCGAAAACGCCCGAAAATGCTTCTTTTGTGATTTTCTCCTCAAAAGTACCTAAAATGAGAAAAGAAACGACTTTGGGTGAAATCCGATCAAATAGTATACGAATTAGGACTCAAACTGACCCCTAAAAACGTAACATTTTTCGTCTCATCAGGTATATTTGTGTTTAAGTGAGATATGTTTTGTTGATGAAGTTAACTGTGTTATTACACTAAGACCACCTGTGATAACAACACGAAAACTGAGTCTTTGTCCTTGTTGGCACATGAAGGACGGTTTGTTCTTATTACGGAGGGACAACTAGGACACGTCTTTCATAGCAAATTTGCGGTCTTGGCCAAGTCCTAGTCGTGAGTGTGTGTTTTTTGTGCTTTTGTGCGCGTGTGTGTTTTGGTGGGTATATATGTGTTTAAGTGGGGTATATTTTGGTGGTAAAGTTGGTTGTCTTATTATACTTAGTTGGTGGTAAAATTGATTGTAGAGAGAGAAAGTTGATATGTCGCTGAGATGACGGTGATGAATGCGGTCTTAAGGTATCCTTATTACACATTGTAAAGTTGGTTATAAAGAAAGGAAAGTGCGCTAAGTTGAGGGTAATCAATGTGTTCTTCATCTAGCCTAATTTTTGAGTACTGTTACGGATAAAATAACGTAGTTCGTGGTACCTTTGCAAGAAAAGTGATGAAAAGGACAGAATGTTTACCCGTTAGATATTTGTAAAATTTTTACTAGGATCCCAAGATTTATGGGAATTTCTAAATTTACACCATATTTCCTGTTGAACTCTTTAAATTTACCATAACTGGCCATTTTTATGTTGGCGTGATATGACTTTGTGACTTTGAGTCTTTGACTATCTCAAACTTGATTTTATGCGTTTGGCTTTTTTCTGAAAAGATATTGAGAGTATTTGATTATTTTAAATATTTATAGATTAAGGTTGATTGTATTAATATATTTACATTTAGAATCAAGTAAATAACTAAATTTAAAATCAGGTAAAATAACTAGTAGTTGATTTTGAGATACATTTCTAGCTAAAAATATTTCCTTCAAAAGATTTGCTTTAGAGTTTATTGACGAAAATATTTATAGTATACAATACATGTCATAATGTAAATAGATTATATTGTTGGATGAGGATGATCAGTCAATTAAATTGATGATTTTGTCTTTTGAGGTTGTCTTTGACTATAATTAGTTGGGTACTTGGGTTGATCTGGTAGCAATACGGTAGTGGACAATTGGATACAAGCCTGATTAGTATGGTCCATGGATTGTAGCCCATTATACCACCTCTCAAAGCCAAGTTTATATGAACCTCGTTCGAAATGATGCCCAAGATGAAAGAGTTCTTCATATGGGTGTCATACTGCATGAGATGCATACAGGTAGGGATGAGCTCGGGACCAATCCCGTCCCGAACCCGTCCCGAATTGATGCTCCCGTTTTTTTCCCGGGCATGAAAGGTGTGTACCGATCCCGTACCGAACGGGATTCCAGTACCGGTACCGGTTCCGGGACATGGTACCGGGAAATCGGTACATATCGGGTTATTCCCGTTTTTTGTTAACCTTGAATGATATTTAAAACTTGTATTGTACAAAGAATGTACTATACGAGCCATTTCCATATATATGTGCATGCTTGTTTCAAGAAAATATATCCAAAGAACAAATGAAAATATAAGATAAAACCTTTGATGTTTCACATGTTGATTATGACACATTGAAATGTGTAATACCAAACGTATACTGTAGGGACTTCAAATTGGCACATAAATGAACACCAGCCCAGCGGTTATGCATGAATTACTACTAAGACATCAACTTAGGAATAGGATAGGATCCTTTACTTTAAAAATCAATTGTAATCCCGAGTTCAAAACACATACTTTAGTACCTCAAAAGCATAATACAAATCCAAAAAGAGAGAGCAGATGGGTTTTTGGATACAATTCCCTAAAAAACATGGACTATTCTAATTCCGGTACCCAATCGGGATTTCCCGAATAAGTCCCGTCCCGAACCCGAAAGGTCCCGATTTTTTTTGGGCCTTATTTAGTAGTCCCGGTACCGTACCGTATATCAGGATTCGGTACTGTTTTGGTACAGTACCGGTACGGTTCCGGTTCGGTTACGAGAATCGGTTCGATATGCTCATCCCTACATACAGGTATAATGGGAGGGTTTGAGTTCGAGGTGATGATGGTTTATATAAAGCGAGTAAGGTGATCTATCTCTCAGCCTCGCATGACGGGCAAGTTGAGAGGTCTCACTAATTAAATGGTATCACTAGAAATTGTTAAAAATTAAAGGAAAAATGTGTTAAGTCTTCCTGTCTGTGACCTAACATGGGATCCTTATCAAATCAAATCCAACAAAAAGAGAAGTAGCGGTATCTTTCTTTGCATCACGAAAGACACCCTAGCCCATACGTAATAAGCTAGCAGTCTATCACAAGTTGGCTTCGGTTGAGATAAACGTTTTTTTTGTTGTTGTGTTAGGTCCACCAGCTTAGTCCATAAGCAGATGTGTATATATGTGGGTGTGCGTCCTCAAACTTCTTATTATGGACCTTACTTCGAGTTCTAATGCTTTCAATATGTGTTGCGGCATATCATAGGATCACGAATATGGTATTGTTTCGCTTGAAAAGGATCATGTCATCATGGTAGTGGGTGGGTGGGTGGTTGCATTAATTTGACTTAGTGAATCATGTTTCTATCATACTGAATCATGTTTCTATTATACGCGGTCTTTGGTAGAATAGTTTTGAAGAGGACAGCCATTGGTGATCATCATCATGAGAAAGCATACACCACCTTGACCTTGTTACTCTAGTATAAGAAAAGGAACCACTTAATTTCATCGCATTGGCAGTAGGATTTTACTAGTGCCTCTATACCTTTCTATAATTACCTGGTAATGTTTTATTCTGATGTCTTAAATTTTTTGTTTAACAGGCCCTCAACTATTGTTCCTTTCTCTAGTTAAACGTATATCTCAACTAACAACTAACGAAATAATGTTTTCTAGATGATCCATTTGTATTTCTACTAATTTGTCCCCAATACATTATGTGTGACTGCCGCATGCTAGCTTCTTGTTCTTCATTGCTAACTAGTAACTACAAGAAAACTAAAAAAGGGCCATGTTACCAATTCTCGATCACTCAATTTTTCATTGTTCTGGCTTGTGTACATACATAAAAGTAATTTGCAATACAAGTCAACACCGTTTAAATGAAAGTGAATTGACTTTAATTGGATAGAATAACTAACCTAAGCATATGCTTGAGAAATGTTTGGTAGCGTCAAACGTTTTCCAAGATCTTACTCAGAATCACTTGCATTATTCCATGCTAGCATGTCGTGTAGGTGTGCATTGTGGAGCATAGACACTACATTGGTCCAAGGCTCAACTCAAGAGTGATAAAAAGAAGCAAGATCCAACCAAGCCTAGCCAGAGTTAGTCAAACACTTTATAAGGGTACCCCACTTTATAATTATATATACAAACATGATTCAAAATAGCCTTAAAGTTATACCAGGTTGTGCAGTTCCAAGCTTGAGGAAACCTATATTGATGCTTGCGATTACACAACTTAATCAACCTTGTCTAGCTCTTAAGCAGTCTCGCTCTATTTTTCAAAGTACTTGCTCAAATAGTTAGCATTCCATCATCTCTCGAATACAACTAATTCCTGGCTATGTGAAGCATAGATAGAAGGTCACACTCATATACGGAGTATATATTTCATTATTTCGTGACCCTCATTGTATCAAGTTACATACTTTTTTATTATTTTTATTTTAGTTTTATTTTTTATAAGTTTATATTTATAAACTCGGCAAATATCTATAAAATTTTAATTAAATAAAAAACTTTCGTTTCAATTGCTACGGGCTTGTTTATTAATTTTTTTATTAAGTCATGTTTAACTAAGAGATGACTTAATGCAGACAACCTCAGTTTTATTACTTAATATTTTAAGTCATATTTCTTTATTAAGTCACAAACAAACAGTTTTCACATGATTTAATTAATTCAGTTTTTTTCATATATTAAGTCAATTAAATCGAAATCAAACACCCTCTAAGACATGCATAATTTTATTG
This sequence comes from Artemisia annua, assembly GCA_014162995.1. Lineage (NCBI taxonomy): Eukaryota > Viridiplantae > Streptophyta > Magnoliopsida > Asterales > Asteraceae > Artemisia > Artemisia annua. Next base: position 78,459 of record LBNU01008685.1, on the reverse strand, counting down.
TATCATAAACGTACAATAACCGTTTACTCCTTATAAATAACTACTCCTAACCAACGGAATATACAACTAAAAATGCATATTTATCTCTCTTAAATTTAGCTCTTAAGAACAAAGGTTGTCAAGATCGCGATCCCGCACATGATCGTTTTTGTCTTTGCAAGATCGAGATCGTAGGATCGGATCGTGATCCTACGATCCTACCAATTTGTCATATTTTGTAAACAAATGATATACGAGTCAAACTGTTTTACATTTCTACTCAATGTCAAAGATAAATTCATATAATATCCTCTTGAAAATGACAAAGTTCAAATTTCAAACACCAAAGTAATAGTAAAATACAAAAAAGTCAAGTTTCAATCGTTACATTAACGATTTAGTATACGAGCCATCCACATGATTTCAAGAAAACAACGTTTCATAAGTGGCATTCCAAAACATACCATTTGATTAGTTTAATCACAGTGAAGTAAGTAAATTAAACTATTGAACACTTTTTGACTATAATCTATTTAGAAAAGTAGAAAACTATGTATAAACTATAATCTATTTAGAAAATGAAACAATAGTGGTTTACTCATTAGACATTAGTAAACCACATGTTTGTTTTTTTGGCCTAAGCAAGTGGGGAAAAAAAGTGAACTCGGATCGCGTGTCGATCTTACGATCTTACGTGCTATCCTACGATCTTACTTACGATCCTACCTCAGATGCGATCCTACCACGATCCTACACGATTTTGACTGGTGTGCACGTAAGATCGTACGATCTTATGTGTAAACTCGCGAGTTTGACAGCCTTGCTGTTAAGACTACAGATAGCCCAAAAGAAAAACAGGTTTTTTGATAACAAAAGCCAAACTAAAAAAGAACAAGCAACCTCTTTATTCTTTACCTAAAATTGGGGAAATAAATGAAATTTAAAGGCTTTTAAACCAAGGTATACCAACCCAATTCATATAGCAATATTAAATGCTTGGAAGGTCCGGCCCAAAATCCAAATTGAATTGGGGAAATTATTTCACGTGAAGTCTCACATCTCTTTGTTTTCCCTCCAACATAATCCAAAAATCTATACCACCAAACCCCACAAAGCCATAAATATTAGAAAGCGACTTTTAGGTAATAGTGAAGCGCAAATTCTTTTGCGTTCGAAATTGGTGTAAGGTGTTTAAATTGCGAATCACCCATTTTTCCTACCCCAAAATACACATCCTTTACTTCTTTCAACTATATTTATATTTTGATTTGGTCACTATTCTCTTTTCTTATTTAATAGAGTAGAAATTTATACAATTGCCAATTCAACAAGTAATGGGATATGATAATATGACAATTGACTTGCTCCTAAGAACTTTACAAAAAGATAATTCATAAAATATATGCTTGATCTTTGATTACCAATTTGTGACTAACATCGTTTAAATGTTATTTCATAATTCGTGTCATGTTATTTGGAAGACAATACCAATCTTTCACATGTTATTAATCTACATTTCTATACGTTATTCGTAAAACAACGATAAATGATAATTTTGAGCGGTTATGTGTTGCATCTCAAAAAGGATGTGAAAAAGATGCGCAAAACACTAAATATAAATCAAGCTCATAATACAGTTCTATTTATGAAATTTATTTATTAGGTATGCCTTGCGACCTTATAAATATTACATAAGGTTTTTGGGGTAATAAGTTAAACTATATTGATGCTTATTTTAATTAGGTAAATCAGTGACTTTTATGTTTATTTTTATATTTAGTTTATTCGAGGAAAGCAAGTTTTTAACTTAGTTGTATGTCACTTAGCCAAATATTTTTAATACTGTTTTCAAACTTTACATATTTCTTAATTTTACACTAAAAATGAATCATTGTTATCTTAGTTTTAACATAGGCACATTTGTAGGGTTGTAGACGAACACGAACGGACGCTGTTAATTTCTGTTCGTTTAAATTTAACCAGATAAATAAACAAATATGAATACTTAAACGAACATAAATAAACGTATAAAAATAAACCTAAAATGTTCAAAATCTATATGACATTTCTTTTTAACGCGTGTGTCTAAGCATACCTCTTTTACTAGAAATAAAAAATAAATATATACAATAATCAAACATGTACGGTAGACATATGTAAATAAAAGTGTTTAAGTCATAAAATAATAACATTTTTTTTTTCAAAGTTTCATCTTAATACACTGACTACTTTCATAAAGTGTTTCAATATGCACATTTTTATGTGTTGTCAAATTAAAAATAGTGGTACATATGAATGACAACACATCNTGGCCGGACATGTTTTATGCGGTGCTCAACTTATTCTTTTCGGCCTTATCGGCATTACCACTTTTGTTAATATAAATTTTCGATAAAAGATATAACAGAAACGGAGTAACAGTATGATTGCAGAATGTCTTCTTTAATAAATAACCAAAAGACATCAGATTATTAGATAAGCACTAAAAATACATCTATAATAAATAAGTAGCATTGTGATCAGATTATTTGATTAGCACTAAAAATACACCTATAATAAATGATGAGTAGTATTGTACATGCTAATATATTTAGTCATAGACTCATAGTTATAGTATATGCCATGTTATACAGTATAAAATAATTATCTCATTTCCATGTAAAACATGCAAAGATGGAAATCATTATAAAAACATGCATCCATGCTTATAAGCAATAAGCAATTGTAGCTATTATTGTTGTTTTGTTACATTCAGTACCATTATCTACATTAAATGTGAAAAAATTAACCACTTGTCTTTGAAGCATGTAAGGTAGCAACTTATATGCAGAATAAAAACAGACAAAAAGTGTATACATGCCCAAATATTGTAACGACAAAATCTGAGCGTACGTGTGATACGTATTTCTACGATAAACTTTAAAAATCATATAAGCAGATTTCACAAAATGTGTAAATTGATGAAAACACCCTGAGCCCTTAATGTTCGTTAGCACGAAATAAATATGAAGCTGTAAAAGAATGGAGCGTGCACCTGTCTGTGCATTCTGTTGGTTGGAAGGGGCACGCATCCCACCTAAAAATAGCACATGAAATAATGTGAGGAGGACACGTCCTCAAAACATTGAAATGATAATATCCTATTAGTGACGAAAATAAACACGCATATTACGTGCGCGGCTTCGCCTTGTGTTTCGCAGTCTAGACCTTGGCAGCGTGCCACGGTTGTTAGACAAATCTGATACAACAAAAAATTGAAAATAAGCATGAAGCACAAAAGAATGTATGACATACAACAACAATAACATAGTACATATTAACCACGCATGTACCAGAAACACCGGTGCTATCTATCTGGCCAGTTGCAAAGTTTAAAGTAATAGGAATATCGCGAAAAACCCCAGCAACAGAGAACGGTGTCGGCACAGCTATTGAACCTGCATACAGATCAAATGACCATTATACCTTATGATTTACCAAACAAAATAGAACGGCATAAAACCACAAAAGCAGGAAACGCACCTTGCGAAGCCATACCATCTGTAGTAGCCTGAATAGGCTCACGCATAATGTGGGTAGGTATGAATGTACACGCTAACCCATCAACTGTTATCGCCATTGCAGGTGAGTCAGTAACAGGGTCTAGAGGAGCGGCCACGCCACCAGCTGAAGACAGTGGAGCATGAGATAGCATAGAAGCAGACGTTTCAGCCACAGCAGCAGAAAAGATATGAGGGTCAGAAGCCTCCGAACCACCAGCAAAACCACTATTTAAAAACTCAAGGTCACCAAGTCCATCCGAACGGTGATGCCGACCATCAGATGCAGCGAAACGACTATCGGGCTCAAACAAACCGTTATTATAAGGAATACCACTGTCAAAGCCGGATGGATGAGGATCTTCCATAGGCATATCGCATGCCATATTATTCGCAACAGATTTCCTTTTTTTCCTCATGTAGTATACCGAAGACCATAAAACAGGAAACAGGAAATAAACAAAACAACAGAAACTACACAACCAAACTCAAGAAGCCGATGCAAGATACGTAGAAATACAGGGAAGGCAGCAAACAAACTCACAAATAACTACATACACCTAACAGAAACGATAAACACGTTCGCAACAAATAAACGCAACAGGAAAACAAAGCATACAACAACAACACGAACTACGGGAAGGGAACCCACCTGAAGAAAGAAAGAGCTAGGAGAAAAAACGATCAAAAAAAAGCTGTAGAAAAACGGTGCAAGCGGTGCTATTATCCGATACATTAGTTTAATGGAATATGCAACCGATAACTAAACAGGCCAGCATAGAGCCCAACATGGAGGCCCAAAAAAAAGTATAAAATATGGCGCCTCAAGCGCTTTAATAGTATAGGAGAATGTTTTTCGGGATAAAAAGTTAAACTATATTGGTGATTCGAACATATGTTTTCAAGTTGAGTTGCTTATTTTAATCAGCTAAAAGTTTAAAAAGATGACTTTTATGTTTATGTTTATGTTTAGTTTATTTGAGGAGAGCAAGTTTTTAGCCTAGTTGTGCATGACCTAGCCAAATAGTTTTATTATTGTTGTCAAACTTTACAGATTTCTTAATTTTACACTATAAATGAATCATTATTAGTTTAGTTTTAACATAGGAACATTTGTAGGGCTCTAGATGAGTCAGATGAACACAAACGGAGGTTTGTTAGTTTTTGTTCCTTTTAGTTTAACCAAATAAATAAACAAATATGAACACTTAAACGAACATATAAGCATAAACCTAAAATGTTCAGAAGGTATATGACATTTATTTTTATGTGTGTCTAAGGAATATTGTTTTACTATAAATAAAAAATAAATATATACAATAATCAAACATGTACATGGGTCACAAAATAGCAAAAGACATTTTTCAAAGTTCCGTCTTAATACGCGAACTATAAAAAATATTATTAAATGCAACAGACTTTCATAAAGTGTTCAAATATGTACTTTATGGTGTGTTGTCAGTTAAAAACAATGACACGTATGAGTTTTTCTCATATGACAATACATCAAAATATGCATATTAAAATATAAAATTATTTACTTTTTATTATTGCTATCGTGACGTTTTTATGAGCTAAATCCTAAATAAAAATAAGCGAACACTAATGAGTGGACATTTCACGAAGGAACAAGAGTTGTTGTGTTCATGTGGTTCATTTTATAAGTATTTAACTAAAACGAACACAAGGAATACTTTACGGAGCGATTTGATGAATTTGTAATTCGAAAAGAGAGAAACTTGAAATAGGGAAAAGAGGGAAAGTAAAAAAGATTTGAGTTAAAGACTATAGTGTGTTTTGTGTGTGTGTGAGAGAGAAAGAAAGAAAATTGAAAGAAAAGAGAGTGTGTGTTGGCTGCTCGTCCTCCATTTCCCATATCTCTCCTTCAAATTATATCTTCTTCACTCACATTTCTTTTCTTTTCTTTTTTATAAAATCAATTATTAGGGTTTTATTAATTAAATGTCTAATAATAATAAAGGTGGGTGGAACTGGGAGGTGAGTGGTTTTGAACCGAGGAAATCAGACCAGTCACCATCAACAGCTCCTCCCTTAACTCGAAGATATTCCATATCTACGCCCTCTGTCGTTCCGCATTCTCAGCTTATTTCTAAACAATCCGTTGCTACCAAGCTTCATTCTTTGAAGGATAAGGTTAAGGTATATATGCTGTTAACTGTTTATGTTTTACTTCTGCCATAATTCTTCTTTATTTATGCCCATAGACAGATTTTAAATTAACCACTTCAGAAAAAAAGGTGCTTGTTCTGTAAAAGATGCAAATATAGATATATTCAATGTTTTAGGTTTGGTCTAAATGCCATTTTAAATCATTTTTTAAAAAGCACATTTTGCTAATTGAAATTTTGAAAATTGCTTATTTTGCTTAAATAAACACAAGATTGAACGGGTTGTCTGCTTAAAAATACGCATAAAAAAGGAAGCAATTTCAAACACTCTTTGAATATGGTATGTGAGCTGACTTGTGAAAAATTTAATAAATTGTTTACTATAAGGTGTAAAGCGTAGACGTTTATTGTTTGGTGTATAGGCGATACCACCAGGCAGTGTCAGTTAAGTGAACTACCTGACAGTAACAAAAGAAGTCGAGTGTGGATTTCCGCAAGGAAATGTTAGCGAATTAAGCTTTCAACCCAAATTGCCACATAATCTGTAATTTGAAATAGATTCTTCGTGGCAATTATTTGTGAGCATGTTTCCTTATGTTTGTAATGTTAGTTACACTAGTCACTAGAACAATTACTCTGCACAAGGTTAACTCAAAACGTGCCAACAATATGACAATACTATATGATGAAAGTGAACCCATCTAAACTTTCATTGCTGGAAGATGCATCGAGAGTTTAAAAGTATTCGTTCTTGACAGTAGTTCATGGAGATCCAACTGTTCATAAAACGAGAACAGTACAGATGCTAGAAACCATTTTGGCAACAAGACAGTGGATCCCATAAAAGTAAATCCAATAGCATGAGGATAGCGATTAACAATAAGATGGGCTTTCAGGGTGGTGACAAAATGGTGCTCTTTGGATGAAGCTTCATCAGAAAACTCATTTGTATTCATAGGTCAATTGTATATGAACCCAGAATTTCCCTTGTTTGCATATGCCAATAATTTTATGGGAAAAAGACTCTTGTGGGACGGGATAACAAAATATGATAACTAAGCATCTTGATGGTACTTGGTAGAGAAATTTATGGCATGGATAGTACATATGGCTTCATAGCATTTCACAATGTGCTGCATATTCCGTTACCATCAGCTGCTCATCAGTCAACACATTTGATGCATCAATGGTCAAAAGATGTTCTTTTGAAAACTTTTGAGCCCAGTACCCCAAAATAAAATCTCAATTATAGTCATTTTGAAAGGGATTATACGAAGTGTGGAAATATTAACATTTGGTAGATCCATTGTCGTATGGATGTTCTTTTCAATACATTCGAGGCATTTACCTCGACACTAACCTGTGAACTTGATTAAAGTTGTTCTGAGAGGGATTATAAGAAGTGGTGGATATATTAACAGAATGATAGATGACAATTGCGCCTCCCACTTATTCTTAAAGAATTCAGGCAATATAGCTTTTGAACATAGTATATGCCTGGAGAGGTGGTAGCAATTTATTATAGGTCATGTCAGATTTGCAAATTATATGCTCTGTAGTTGGCTGTATTTTGTGATTGTTAAGTAGTATTGTTTTAATTGAGTTTTATACGTTCTTTTCACCTCGACTGAGTTATTATACTACATTGACAGCATGCAAGAGAAGATTTTGCAGAATTGAGACAAGAAGCCCTTGATCTTCAGGAGTACTCTAATGCAAAACTTGATCGAGTAACACGATATCTAGGTGTTCTTGCTGATAAGACCCGTAAGCTAGGTATGATTACGTCTTGCTTCACTTTCTATTTTTGTTTTATGAGATAAGTACCCTACAAATATGGACTTCAAATTGATTCTGTTTTTGTATGAATCATGAGTCTTGTATGATATTTAACTTCAACTGCTTTCTCAAGCCTTAGCCTTAAGATTAGGCAGATCCTTGGATGTGGTTGAATGTGTGAAACTGTGAATACTCATGGTACTGTACATGCTCATTTTGGAACCCAGGACAAGTGATTTTTTTTTCTCTCTCTCTCTCTCTCTCCCTCTCTCCCTCTCTCCTAGTCATTATATCAGGAGGTTAAGCCAAATAGCAGTTAACTGCTCTCAAAAGTTATGAGCTCAAATGTCACTTTTATCATTTGCTCTGAATAGTCTTACTTCTTAACGCTGATGGCTTGAGTCGAGTTGAAGTTCACACAATTTTTTGGTTAGTTTTCACTCTAAGTGATTTATGTAACTCACCGACAGTCTCATTTATTTCAGATCAGACTGCTCTTGAAGCGGAAGCTAAAGTTGTCCCACTTATAAATGAGAAGAAAAGGTTATATGACGAGTTATTGACTGCCAAAGGTAATCATGATTTGTTCATGCTGGCACTATCTCTTCTTAACACATTCTCATGTAAACAGTTTTGTGCAAAATTTGATAAGCACAGCTGTTCAAATCCATTTATCACTAGATTATCTTAATACTTGAGTTCAAACTACTAAGAAACTTGTGCATGTTGTCACCTATTTTCTGATATATCCCTTCATTTTAAGCAATCTTTCTGTGGCACAATGTAAATGCTGGGACGAGACTGGCCAATTGTCAAATTGTGCTCGAAAGGAGGTTTGGAGTTACCCAATGAGGGAATAATATTCCAATTAGGTTCAAGCAAGAAAAAGAGGAAAAATATATAAACGGAGTATTTTTGTTTTATTGGCAGCTTCATCCTGGTGTTTAGTTGTAAATTTCTTTATCTGATAACTTTGTCTATAATTTCAGGGAACATAAAGGTCTTTTGTCGAACAAGACCACTATTTGAGGATGAGGGCCCATCAGTTGTTGAATTTCCTGATGATTTTACAATTCGAGTCAATACTGGTGATGATACTGTATCCAACCCAAAGAAAGATTACGAATTTGACAGGGTTTATGGACCACATATTGGACAAGGTATGCCACACTCTCTCTAATGAGTTTTGATGTTAGCCTGTAAGGTCTTTGGTTTTTGTTGCTTCAATAACACATGACATCTTTGGCGTGGCAGCTGATGTATTCACAGATGTCCAACCATTTGTTCAGTCAGCTTTGGATGGACATAATGTATCAATATTTGCCTATGGGCAAACATGTTCCGGAAAGACATATACGATGGTTAGTTGTTTTTGTTTTTGTTTTTTTGTTTTTGTTTTTTTTTTTTTTTTTTTTTTTTTTTTTTTTTTTTTTTTTTTTTTTTTTTTTTGGTTTAAAACATGGATATGCGATTTATGTGGCTGTAAAGCTATTCAAGCCTTCAACACCAAAGTTCGATAAATGTACGGCAAATGTACCTAATCAGAACTTAAGATTTGATCTAATGTAGTGAACTGACTGCATGATCCTTGTTCGAACTTAATAGATATATATATATTTTAAATATTGGTTATCTCTATTAATGCGACTTAACCCATGCAGGAAGGTTCTAGCCATGATCGTGGTTTATATGCCAGATGCTTTGAAGAGTTGTTTGATGTGTCTAACTCAGATACAACTTCGACTTCTCGATTTAATTTTTTCGTAACGATTGTTGAGCTCCATAATGAACAGGTAATTCTTTAATATAGTTGCTTCTTTGATCATTTGAAAGAAACACATCAACCCAAACCTAACCATTTCAATACTTGAGTTTAGACTATTTTGGTATTGATAATTATCTTGTGTTTATAGATGCATGACTTGCTTTCGGGATCGGAGACTGGTCTGCCAAAGGTTCAGATGGGTTCACTGGATTCTTTCATAGATCTTGTACAGGAAAAGGTTGACAATCCACTAGACTTCTCCAAAGTCATCAAAAAGGCGCTTTTAAGTAGAAATGGCGACCAACCCAAGCTTAAAGTTTCTCATCTGTATGTGTTCAANTTTTTCATCAGTTCGCTTTTTAGTATCGAGTTTTAAAATTCTATGCAGTATCATACATGTACCTGTTCCCTCTTGTATTTATTTCTGTTTTTCTAATTCTTTCCAATCATCTCTATATGCTCTTTTCAAAGAACCTAAAAAGTTTTTGTTTTGTTTATTCCACAGGATAATCACCATACATATATATTATGACAATTTGATCACTGGCGATAACTTATATAGCAAGCTTTCTCTTGTTGACTTGGCTGGAAGTGAAAGCCTAGGCCTGGAAGATAACAATGGGGATCAGACAACAGATTTGCTACATGTCATGAAATCACTTTCTGCGTATGTAACTTCCATAATTTCTTTATAATGATTTTATCATTCTGCACTTTATCTTTATATATGGGGGCAACTAATGACTTCTGTTTCACAACTTACATAATTGTGTCTTTCCTTGCTGGATGGATAAACAAAATGAATTGGTTTTTTTAGATATTAGTTAATTTACTCGGTGCACCTGTATATCTTACTGTCTTTTTTGGGTAAAAGGGTATTCTTACCCTGGCAAAAATAAATATAGGTTAGGAGATGTATATCTTACTGTCTAATCTATGAATGTAGGTTAGGAGATGTATTATCTTCCTTGACATCGAAGAAGGAAGATGTTCCTTACGGAAATTCTGTGCTTACGAAAGCTCTTGCGGATTCACTAGGTACTTTTTAAAACTACATGTTTTTTTTTCCTATTTGATGAGGATTTTGGTTGCCGACCACATCACTAATATGTTCTATCTGTAGGTGGCAGCTCAAAAACCTTGCTGATTGTAAACATATGTCCAGATGTCTCAAATCTGTCCGAGACATTGTCATCTCTCAATTTCGCTGCTAGAGCTGGAAATTCCATACTGAGTCTTGGAAACCTCGATACGATTAAAAAGTGGAAAGATGTAGTAAGTTGATGAAGTCTTCCTCTGAAAATGTACATTTATTTGTGACCGGCTAATTTGCTATTCATTATGTAGGCAAATGATGCTCGCAAGGAATTTTATGAAAAAGAAAAAGAAACTCTTGATCTGAAGCAGGAGGTTTTGGGACTAAAACAAGAACTTAAAGTTGCAAATGATCAATGTGTACTACTATTCAATGAAGTTCAAAAGGCTTGGAAAGTTTCTTTCACGTTGCAATCTGATTTAAAGGTTTTTAAATTCACATTTGATGTAATATTATTCTAGCTACGTGTTTGAAGTTTTTTAAAATGATTATACATGCTGCTAAGGCTCATCCATTAACGATTTGGTACAGGCAGAAAACATTATGCTTGCAGAAAAGCATAAGATAGAGCAGGATCAGAACAATGATCTGAGAACTCAAGTAGCTTCACTACTGCAGCAAGTACAAGACCAGAAATTGCAGTTACAACAAAGTGATTCAATTATCGAGCCTCTACAGGTTGGTCACTTATAGTTTTTTTTTTTGAACCGCTGGTCACTTATAGATCTGAATATCTTAAAGTACCTTAAAGATCTAAAATACTACATTCTTGAAAATTCATAAAATTTCGTTATTTAACATATAACTTTAAGCATAGTGGATCTGCTTATGAGGCTATATGCAATCATATGCTGCAGGCAAAACTGAAAAGCATTGAGGCACAGCTAAATCAGTCCAGCGAGAACACATCCAAAATCAGCTCAGACTTGGCAGGAGAAAGCACAGAGTCTGCTGCTGTTACCAAGAAACTTGAAGAAGAACTCCAGAAACGTGATGCCCTCATTGAGGTATGCTACTTTCGTGGTTTTGAGAACACAAAACCACATTACTGAATAACGTGAAAGCTATTACTTATCTGTGGTTAAACACATTTTCAGAGGTTGCATGAAGAAAATGAGAAGCTTTTTGAGCGATTGACAGAGAAGGCCTCTTCAATGGGAAGCCAGCAGGTTTTTTCTTGCAATAATATCCCATTAATAATGTCCAGTGACTTTTGTTGTTCTCAAGCCTTCCATCAGTGTGTGATGGATTTTTCATTTGTTGTTTTCTTTTCTCAGGCACTAGGAGCACCACCCAAAAATCTAAATCAGTCCCCTGACATTGGAAGGTGAAATCATTATATTAGTTTGAGATTTATTCAAAATATGCTGTTTCTGCAATTAATCTGAACATTATTTTACTGGCTTGACAGTAATAATAAAGAACGTGCATTGGATGTTGTACCTTTTTCCGCCGAAAAAAAGACCGATGGCACTCTTGCTTTGGTCAAGCCAGGTCAAGACAAGATAAAGTCAACCCCAGCAGGAGAGTATCTTACATCTGCTCTCAATGACTTTGACCTGGAACAGTATGATGGTCTTGCTGCTATTTCTGATGGAGCAAACAAGCTTCTTATGCTGGTATGAGTGGTGCTATTTCTTAGTTCTGAATAACTCCAGACATTTTTTTGTTAGAGTTTGCTATTTCCTTTACCATTTTGGCATTTTAGATTTTTAGTTTAACTTTGAGGTGAACTTGATTTTGATGGTGCAGGTTTTGGCTGCTGTCATTAAAGCCGGTGCTTCTCGAGAACATGAAATACTTGCTGAAATAAGAGATGCTGTTTTTGCGTTTATACGTAAAATGGAGCCACATAGAGTGATGGACACGATGCTTGTTTCTCGTGTTAGAATTTTGTATATAAGATCATTGCTTGCCAGGTCACCTGAGCTGCAGTCTATCAAGGTAAACAATATAGTTTTTTTCTCTTTATTGAAGCACTGTCGTTTGTGCCCTCAGATCGTGGAAGTAATTGTTGATGTTTTAGGTTGCGCCTGTTGAGAGATTTCTTGAGAAGCCTACCGCTGGACACAGTAGAAGCTCCAGCAGAGGTAGCAGCCCTGGAAGGTCTCCTGTTCGTTATGATCCCACCATCAAGAATGCTCTAGTAGTTGAAGGACAGATGCATGGTTTTAGAGTAAATCTAAAGCCAGAAAAGAAGTCAAAACTATCAGCTGTTGTTCTGAAGATACGTGGAATTGATCAGGTATGTTAGAAACTCATGTCTTTTCTTTTTAGCAGCTGGTTTGGTGATTCGGTCTCACGTATAAGGGGGTGCTTGGACGTGCTTCTGCTGTTTAAAGTTGTAACAATTTGGATAATCAGATAATTGAGCCACCAAATATTTGAAAATTTCTCTTTGTTTATGGATTGCAAGATTAAATTAAAATTTGACCAAGCCAAGATTTTTTTGTGCAAAAAATGAAATTTAGTGAAAGGGGAGTAATAGTTTCATTGATTAGTTTAAGATATGGGTAAATCGCTAAATTATTTTAACCTTAAGTAATCAGTTTCATTGCAGCTGATATGATATTAATTTTCTAAAACTGATTGTATGACTCTTAAAATCAGATTATCAGAAGCAGAATCTGTTTTCCATACACCCTAAGTATTTTTGGCTATTAGCCCATTCCTTGAACTGCTCTTCTTTTTGAGGTGGTAGATGCATTCGTCACATCATAATAGGAGACACTTGACCTATACATTTTCTACATCTACCTCTATTACCCATTTGTGGGACCTCATTGCAGTTCTACCCCCACAAGTAAACGAGAACGTGATCACATTTTCATTATTCCGCACAATGGCAAAATGGTCTAAACAAATAGCACCTAATTTATATGACAAAATGCAACACCTGATACTTTGAATCTGAAGGATGTATTCTTATTTGTAACAGGAATCATGGAGACAGCATGTTACAGGTGCTAAGCTTAGAGAAATAACTGATGATGCCAAAGCATTTGCAACCGGGAATAGGGCTCTTGCTGCACTCTTTGTTCATACACCAGCTGGAGAGCTGCAACGCCAAATCAGATCATGGCTTGCAATGAACTTTGACTTTCTCTCAGTCACTGGTGGGGATGCTGTAGGTGGGGTGACGGGTCAGTTGGAGCTTCTCTCTACTGCAATAATGGATGGTTGGATGGCTGGTCTTGGTGCTGCAATGCCTCCCAATACCGATGCTCTTGGTCAACTGCTAGCAGAGTATGCAAAACGAGTTTATAATTCTCAACTGCAGCACCTCAAGGTAAACACTTGAGTCTTACTTTTAATTCATTTATGGATTTGTAATTTAATAATTGTTAAACTTCTTGTAACACTATCTTTGACATTCTCTGAACTTATACATGTGTGGTTATCAGGATATTGCAGGTACATTAGCAACTGAGGCGGCAGAAGACTCATCACAAGTAGCAAAACTGCGTTCTGCCCTTGAGTCAGTTGACCACAAGAGAAGAAAGGTAGCATTTTAACTAGAGTTGGAAGATGGATGGTTAGGCTATCGGTCAAAATGGGCCGGGTGTGCTGATTTGCTAACAAAACCAGTCTTATCTACTAATACTGTAAATATTTGAATAAAAAGTAGGGACTTTCAATCTGTTTGACCACTTTGACCATTGCCCTTCTGGCGATTTTGTTTTTTGATTTTTGATTTTGACACGTTTGAGCTGCAAGACAACCCAAATCGACCCATTCTTAAGTAAATGGATTAAAATTGCCATCTAGCGTTGCTTATGGCATATAGTGTGCCCTTTCACTAATCAGTTGTTTAATGTTGTGATTAGATTCTGCAACAAATGAAAGGTGATAATGCATTATTAACATTAGAAGATGGTGGTTCACCTATCCGCAATCCCTCTTCTGCTGCTGAGGATGCCCGACTTGCGTCTTTAATTGCTCTTGATGGCATTTTGAAGCAAATTAAGGTTCTTACCTCGAGATATAACTTTTATCTCTTTGGTTAGCACTTTGACAGTGACCTCGGTAAAGTTCATCACATGTTTTANACGTGCTTCTGCTGTTTAGAGTTGTAACAATTGGATAATCAGATAATTGAGCCACCAAATATTTGAAAATTTCTCTTTGTTTAAGGATTGCAAGATTAAATTAAAATTTGACCAAGCAAGATTTTTTTGTGCAAAAAATGAAATTTAGTGAAAGGGGAGTAATAGTTTCATTGATTAGTTTAAGATATGGGTAAATAGGTAAATTATTTTAACCTTAAGTAATCAGTTTCATTGCAGCTGATATGATGTTGATTTTCTAAAACTGATTATATGACTTAAAATCAGATTATCAGAAGCAGAATCTGTTTTCCAAACACCCCAAGTATTTTTGGCTATTAGCCCATTCCTTGAACTGCTCTTCTTTTTGAGGTGGTAGATGCATTCGTCACATCATAATAGGAGACACTTGACATATACATTTTCTACATCTACCTCTATTACCCGTTTGTGTGACCTCATTACAGTTCTACCCCCACAAGTAAACGAGAACATGATCACATTTTCATTATTCCGCGCAATGGCAAAATAGTCTAAACAAATAGCACCTAATTACATGACAAAATGCAACACCTGATACTTTGAATCTGAAGGATGTATTCTTATTTGTAACAGGAATCATGGAGACAGCATGTTACAGGTGCGAAGCTTAGAGAAATAACTGATGATGCCAAAGCATTTGCAACTGGGAATAGGGCTCTTGCTGCACTCTTTGTTCATACACCAGCTGGAGAGCTGCAACGCCAAATCAGATCATGGCTTGCAATGAACTTTGACTTTCTCTCAGTCACTGGTGGGGATGCTGTAGGTGGGGTGACGGGTCAGTTGGAGCTTCTCTCTACTGCAATAATGGATGGTTGGATGGCTGGACTTGGTGCTGCAATGCCTCCCAATACCGATGCTCTTGGTCAACTGCTAGCAGAGTATGCAAAACGAGTTTATAATTCTCAACTGCAGCACCTCAAGGTAAACACTTGAGTCTTACTTTTAATTCATTTATGGATTTGTAATTTAATACTAATTGTTATACTTCTTGTAACACTATCTTTGACATTCTCTGAACTTATACATGTGTGGTTATTAGGATATTGCAGGGACATTAGCAACTGAGGCGGCAGAAGACTCATCACAAGTAGCAAAACTGCGTTCTGCCCTTGAGTCAGTTGACCACAAGAGAAGAAAGGTAGCCTTTTAACTAGAGTTGGAAGATGGATGGTTAGGGTCAAAATGGGCCGGGTGTGCTGATTTGCTAACAAACCAATCTTATCATACTTAGGGGGCGTTTATTTTTTGCTTAATGAGTCCTTGGGTAAAAGAAGTGGTCCCACCAAACTAAAGCTTCATGTTTCATTTTCCCTTAAATGGTCTGGCTAGAGAGAGGGAGAAATATTCACTCCTCCCCAATCAGATCAAGCAAGAGAAAGGGGCCCCACTCCATTTAATTCAAAACAAAAAAGAAACAAGGCCTAATACTGTAAATATTTGAATAAAAAATATAAACTTTCAATCTGTTTGACCACTTTGACCCGTTGCCCTTCTGGCGATTTTGTTTTTTGATTTTTGATTTTGACACGTTTGAGCTGCAAGACAACCCAAATCGACTCATTCTTAAGTAAACGGATTGAAATTGCCATCTAGTGTTGCTTATGGCATATTGTGTGCCCTTTCACTAATCAGTTGTTTAATTTTGTGATTAGATTCTGCAACAAATGAAAGGTGATAATGCATTATTAACATTAGAAGACGGTGGTTCACCTATCCGCAATCCCTCTTCTGCTGCTGAGGATGCCCGACTTGCATCTTTAATTGCTCTTGATGGCATTTTGAAGCAAATTAAGGTTCTTACCTCGAGATATAACTTTTATTTCTCTTTGGTTAGCACTTTGACAGTGACCTCTATAAAGTTTATCACATTTTTTATAAACTCTTCAATTTGACAGGAAATCATGAGGCAATCTTCAGTAAATATAATGAGTAGAAGTAAGAAGAGAGCATTGGTTTCAGCCTTAGATGATCTTTCTGCACAAATGTCTTCCTTGCTTGAGGTTGACCATCCATGTGCGCAGAGGCACATTGCAGACGCTCGCCGTGTTGTAGAGGTAAAAATGTCATGTTATTTTGTAGAGGTGACTATGGGTGGATTGGGTACCGGGCCGAACGGGTCTCAGTATATATGAGTGGGAACGGACTAACCTCTTTTGTTGTACTTTCTTAGAGATATGATCGCAAAAAAAATATACGATTACATTACATTACGATAACTATGTAAATATTGAATAAAATGATATAGGCGTGGCCCATATGTCTTAAAATAGACTTTGGAAGACTTTCAACCTGTTTGACATGTTTCACTTTTAGCTCTTTTATTGAGTTGATTTGTTTGAGATAGTCTACTACCCACCGATCCATTAATTAGTAAACGGTTTATAGTTGCCATCTCTATTCAAAAGTAATCAGTCATTGACCGGACCACATATACGCCTAGTGTATTTACCCCTAAACTGTTTCAATAATTTTGCAGTCAATCGTTGAGGAGGACGACAAGCCGCAAGGGACATTAAGGGCTGCTTCTGATGATTTTTCAAGTGCTGAAACTGATGTGACACAATGGAATGTTCTGCAGTTCAATACTGGCTCCACAACTCCATTCATTATCAAATGTGGAGCCAATTCACATTCTGAACTGGTCATCAAAGCAGATGATCGGGTTCAAGAACCAAAAGGTGGTGAGATTCTTAGGGTTGTTCCAAGGCCTACGGTTCTAGAGTCCATGACCTTGGAGGAGATAAAAGAGGTGTTTAGTAAACTCCCAGAGGCTTTAAGCCTTCTCGCACTGGCTAGAACTGCGGATGGAACTAGGGCCCGATATTCCAGATTATACAGGACTTTAGCCATGAAGGTTCCAGCACTCAGGGAGCTTGTTGGTGAGCTTGAGAAAGGTGGTGGGCTTAAAGATGTCAAGTCATGAAAGCAGATGACGATGGCTGCGTGTGAAAGAAATTCGGCAAATTCCCCTTAATTTTTTGTGTGCCTATGTTTATATAATACTGTATGTACGTGTGGCAAAGTTAGGCTGTAATTTACTGCAACGGCTATACTTCAATCGAGAAATTTCTCCCCTTTTCTTCTGATACTTGAAAGTTATATCATTTTGATGTTCAATTTATGGGTGTGCCGAGGCAAATGTTATTTATTATTATTTTTTATGTCTCATTAAATGACCAACAATCTCATTTTAGGCTTGGTTTATTCACATACGTCTTCATCACCTCACATTCGATCAACTGTGAAGTTTTGTCTTGTTTGTTTATCATCATTGATAATCCATTCATACATCGTTGGACAATTAAAGCTCTGTTTCTGATGGTAATGGGTGCAATTTACAACTCCAATTCAGGATGTTAAATAAATCTTGCACAAGGGGGAATCGGACTGTTTAGGGGGTGTTTGGTTTGAAGGTTATAAGGGAATGGACTTTCATTTGATGTTTGGTTTGTCGGTTTCATAATTAAAAATGAGAATCAAACCTTTGAAACTAGGCATTTTCTATACCACCAAAGGTGATGGGTTTCAAAACCATACAGATTACCATACCAATAGTGATTCCCATCATAAACCAAATGCCCCCTAAACTTTTACCTTGTTACTTCCTTTTCTAAGGGTGTTTCATTATTATAAGCCGAAAAGGCCAAAATATGGCACATATATGCATACTTTCTAACTTCTAAACGTTCATAACTTCCATAATGGATGGTGTTCGCGTTATGTTCGATGATAGCGAGAATGTGGTGATAGGCAAGGTGTGATCCTACAAGTTGGCATATATAGGTACATGTAAATGTCTGACCAAAGAATGTTGTAACACTGTGAGTAAATATAAATAACAATCATTACATCGCTTTGATAAAAGTGCAAATGTGTTTCGTGACTTGCATATTATCAAACTAAATTATTTTTTACAAGTTTATAAATTTATACTTTGGTAAAATAAATGAAAAAACAAACTCTCTTTATCATTGCTAACTTTTTGTTAAACTAATGATAAAAACTTGGTACACGAGTTATAGAAATTAAACTAAAACAAGTACAAAAATACAAATAAATAAATTTGAGTATCTCTCGTATTATAAAACTATGCGTGTTCCGATATTTTATACTGACAAGTAATTATAATTAAGATATTGTGGTTAATTGTTTCATGTAATGTTTTTATCAATTGACGTTGACAACTCTTCATCATCATCCGAGATAACAACAACATCGTACCAGTTCTACTTTAACAAATTGAGTTTGAAATATGGATCAAGATTGAGAATAAAATTGTAATGAATTTTTAAAAAAGAAAAAAAAAAAGAAAGATATATATTGGGTAATTTTTTTCAAAAAATTTAGAAATAAAAACCATTTTTAAGTCATTTAGTTCAAAAATATTTTTATTTAAAAAATAAATAAAAGATTGAAATTTAAGTTTTAAGAATTATTTATAGGCGGTAGAAAGAGACAAAATGAGAAAGAAATCCAAAGACAAAAGTAAAGTAATGTTCAAAAAAAAGGTATAGTAGTATTAAACTTGTTGGAGAGGATGACTGGATCTGTGAGGAGTTGAAAATGGCAATGTCACTTACAGGCACCATAATACCAATAAATAAATCTTGACTAGTACTTTAATCCATCACCTTCAAAACACACACACAAGAATGTCTTGTTATAAAACATTAAGCTGCACAACATTAACAGTTGTGACCGGAGCAGCAATATTTATACAAATCACCGGCCTTTCTCTCTTCATCTCCGGATTCTTTCCCATTAAACCAGCCCTCTCCGGCGTCAGGTAATACAACAATAACTATTCAAATTTATATATAAAAAAAAGAAGAAATTACTTACATTTTTATTGCTTAATCAGTGGACCAGATAGTTTCCAGCCTCCATCTTCTGATTCAGTTTATGATGTAAATTACACAACTTTGCTTCCGCATCAACTTAAATCCTTATATCAGGTAATTTTTTTTATTTTTTTATTTGTATACTTTAGTTAGTAGTAAGTACTAGTAGTAACTTGGACAAATATATTATTGGAGGAATTTAGGAGGACGTATCGTTTTTATGTTAACAGTAAACTGTTATTGCTAAGGCCTTGTTAAACTGCGAGAAATGTTTAAGCGTTTGTGCAAGGTGGGTGATTGGAACTATTAGAAATGAGGGTTTTTGTTAACTTAGGTGTAGTCAATCCTCAATATCATATATGATTTGATCATTCAACATAAAACGGCTAGTTACATTTCGTGAATCTTTGCTTATATAGAAGAATAGGAACACTCTCGTAATGTATAGGCGTCACAAGTTGTTCTCATTTGCTACCAAGAATGTATCTTTTCCCCGTATTTTGGGCATCGTCATTGGTCTATTTTAGTATAATATTTATTTTTCTGTTTAAACTGGCTAGAACAACTTATTGTTTATATGGAATGGCATTTAATTGAGCATCCTTCAATAATGCAGGAACTTTCTGAGATCCAACCTTCTTATGATCGCCTGATATTAATGGTATGGAATAATGAAATATCATTTACCAAATATATGTTTCCTCGCTCATCTAGAGACATGATAAATTCACCATCCCGATATAATTATGTGATGTTTAGGTTATTGATGGTCTTCCAGCAGAATTTGTTCTCGGAAGGGATGGTCAGCCTCCATCAAAGATCTTTAAGGATGCAATGCCATATACTCAGTCTTTGTTGGCGAATAATATGGCGTTGGGTTACCATGCAAAAGCTGCACCTCCAACTGTAACATTGCCACGTTTGAAGGTACTAAAGTTATTTTTGTTCGTGAATATGCGATTTTTATCTCATTTGCAACAATATATGCAGGCCATGACTACTGGGTCAATAGGGGGATTTTTAGATGTTTTGTTTAATTTCAACACTCAAGCTCTTCTGGAAGATAATATAATAGGTGAGTTGGCAAAATCTTATACAATTTGTAGATACTAGTTGTTGTTCTGGTGTTAACCAGCCTGATGTATTACGTATTAACTAGTTTTTTGCAGGTCAATTTTTTAAAATAGGTTGGAAAATGGTTATGCTTGGTGATGAGACATGGCTTAAGCTGTTTCCAGGATTGTTTACAAGGCATGACGGAGTTAGCAGCTTTTTTGTAAGACTTCTGCACTTGCTGGTTTATTTTACTCAAGTTTCTTTATGCTCAAAGATTCATTTAACTTGATAGCAGGAGACTCCAGAGTCCTGAATAGTAGATCATTTTTTTATTTATTCATATTTCTATTGGGTATAGGCTTGTTCTACATATAATGACATAATCTTTCTTGGCACTGTAGTTTCAAATGTAAATCTTTGTGGTGAATTGGCTATACATTAATTCTTTTACACTTTTCGTTTCTATGCTACTTAGTTGTCAAAAATTCCCAGTAACTTCTATTTATGTTACTTAGTTTTACGTCTCTTGAAAATCTGTTTTATTGTTCTTGCTCTAGGTTAAAGATACTGTGCAAGTGGATCACAATGTTTCGCGGCATCTAAGTTCTGAACTTTACAAAAATGACTGGAATCTTCTGGTAATATATTTTCTTTTGTTAAATTTGATTATAATGCCAATGCTTGGTTTCAATCTTAGAGCTGTTGCATTGGTAATTGTTTGTTAGCTACCTGACCACACAATTACATATATAACTTCTGTCCTTTTTTGCTGTCCTCCAACCTTGGTGGCAGTTAATGTGTAATGGTATCCATTGTAACTTTGGGAGAGGCGCATGTAGTTTTGATTTTCTGCCTAGTGTTGCATCTGAGTTGTATCTTCAAAAGGCTTTTTTATGTTTCAATTCTCTGCATCCTTGTATGCATTATTAGCCTTCGTGTACAACTCGGTATTTAAAGCCTTCTGTATAAAAGCGATGTAAGTAGCAGAGATGGGAGAAAAATGATGTATATGTCTTTTCTATAGTTTATAGATCTTTTACAATCTTGTAGGGAAGAATATTCCCTGGATAAGGAAACTTCTAACTGATTACAATCCCAATTAACTCATTATTGGTTTGAACTGTTCTCTAAATTAGTTGGCAACGATTCTCAATTATAAAGAAATTTTAATTTCTATGTGTGGTTTCTGTATAGTTACGCATTAATCTTGATAGCTACGTATTGTCGGTTTACATATGGCTTAATTCTATTCTCAAGTCTTATTAATATTGTGCCCACATATCTTTGTCTAGTGTACATACTACATATACATCTAATTCGTAAACTCATAAGTACCGCAACAGACATCTAAAACTTATTTTCAACTATTTATTACAGCCAGACAACTTTATATCGCATCAACACTAGAATTCTCTGCAATTTCATTTCAGATTCTTCATTATCTTGGTTTGGATCATGTTGGGCATCTTGGCGGGCGCAGTAGGTAGGTTTCTTAACTCTACCCAACTTAGTGTATCTAAAAAAAAGTAATTCATGGTTGCTACTGGTTCTGTGTTTCAGTACCTTGATGGGACCCAAACTCCAAGAAATGGATGAAGTTATAAAAATGATTCACATGAGTGCTATCCAGTCTCAAGAAAGTGATCATACAAGAACTCTCTTGGTTTGTATATGTATAAAATTCAATTTCTTGACTCAAATTGCATGTGTATGTATGAAAATCTATATCTTAACTTAAATATCATTTGTAGGTGGTGGTTAGTGATCATGGAATGCAAGAAAATGGAAATCATGGGGGATCTTCGTATGAAGAAACAGACTCCCTGGCACTTTTTGTTGGCCCAAGAAGCAGTCGTGTTTCAGCCACAGATGATACTATTAATCAGGTATTATACACATTTCACTCTTGAAAGTTCAGAATTCTTGCTACATTAAGCCATAATCATTTTACTAAAAGCTTATGCCCTCCGAAGGCATAGCCGAATTTATTAACATACGAGAACTCAATGTGATTATAGAGCTTCATGGTGATAGAATACTAAAAACATGACTGTCTTATAGTATACCTTTTATTTTGTTGATTCAGGTTGACATTGCTCCAACATTGGCTCTCCTTTTTGGTGTACCTATTCCAAAAAATAATGCTGGCTATCTGATCACAAACCTATTTAATCCAATAGAAGGTTTGACTTTTGACTTTAGTTGCATATAAGGGTGCAGAAACATTTGAATATAAAAAATACGAACGATGACATGAGTAACATATAACGATGTACATATAATTATTTACATTTTACAATAATTATACTATATAACATTTAGTGGGATCTTTCCCCCCCAACTTTTTGCACTACTACAGTGAAAATAATATATTTTATTCGCAGCTACAGTAACTAACGGTCGTTAGTTACTGTAGCAACGACCGTTAATTTTTTTTTTTTAGTTCCGTCTGCGATTGGTCCTTCGTCTTACAGGTTCGTTGCACATTTAGTCCTTATAACTAACGGTCGCTAACTTATTTAACGACTGTTAGCTAATAGCCGTTATCTTTAACAATTTTTTTTTTAAATTTGTACGAAATTGGTTCTTCATCTCAGAGTTTCGTTGCATATTTAGTCCTCTCATAATTTACATAATTGGTCCTTCATGCTATACGTCCGTTGCAAAGTCAGTCCTTTGTCACTAAATTGACGTTAAATAGCTACCGGCCGTTATCGCGCTTTCCTTATTCGGAAAACACCCCGCGGCAACGCGCGGGATTCCCATCTCGTTTTATACGATACTAACTCTGTACATAAAATTATCTACTTGTTGTGTCTTTTTGTACTGAAAATGTACTTCATTTCACTCTGAATATTTCAGATCACCAGCTACTGAGGCTACTGGAACTGAATTCTTGGCAATTGCTAAGACTACTTCAAGCCCAATCAACTTATTCTAATTGTGGAAGTTTAAAGGACACACCTTCTTGCTTATTTTTTGATGCTGCTTCTCGTCATAGATCTTGGAAGTCTAAGAATGATTTTAGGTGGGTTGTGGCATATAAAATAGCACATATTATGAGTACTTATTGATAACTCTGATCACTATTGTCATAAACTCTGTGTAGGTCTGCTAATGATGATGACTTTAAGAGCACTGTCTTGGCATACAATCAGTTCTTAAGAACAGCAAGCGAGCAGTTGTCACACACAGCAACAGATGTAAGCATTCCATGTTCCAACAGATCCAGGTTTTTGTTTGACATGGATAAAGGGGGTGGGCCGTAGTGGTATTTCCTAGTGACACTGGGCCGAATCACTTTTAGTCCTAAGGTTTATTTTCTCAACATATAGCGTGTCAAATACAATCATTACAAAACTCATATTATTTTCAACAATAATTTGGTTTTTTAATCAAATGATTTATGGTGTTTTATGTCTTAAATATTTGTTTGTGAATTTTTGTAATATTACATGTTTGACCCATCAGAGATAAAACATAACTTTGATCGACCCATAAATGGGTTGAAATTTCCAAATTAGGCCTTACTGTTGACTAGTTATAGATCCCTGCTTTAGCCATTTATAGGTGTCTATTAATTCTGTTTCATTCTATTATATTTTTTACCCGCTGCAGAAACCCAGTGGCCTACTTACCTCAGGGATAATGGCAATGCTTCTATCATGTGTCATGTTCTTGGGCCTCCTTTACAAACTGGGCCAAGAAATTTACCCAAAAGTGCAAATATACAAGTTCCAGTTGGCTGAAGCTTTGGTCGGGGGTATTGTCGTAATTATTGTTTTGAGCATGGCATCAAGCTCTCTGGTGGAAGAAGAACAGTATCTATGGCATTTTATGACCTCAACCTTCTTTCTCATATTACTCCGCGAAACAATAAAGTCAACGACAGGGAACCACAATAGAACCTGCAGTCAACTATGTCTCATTGCAGTAATTTTATTTTGTGGAAGACTATTAAGAGGATGGCATCAAGGTGGTGTTAACTGGACTCACCTTCCTGATATTTCTAAATCACTTGAAATGGCTGGGAATGATTACTTAAAATCCTTCCAACTCGTTTCCTTGGTGCTTGTAATCAGCTTATGTTTGTATACTCTTTCTTATCTGTGGTCAAAGTCAAAGAGGTATATCATTATTATGATTGGACTGAGCTACTTATGTGGCGGCTTGCTAGTTCTGAAGTATATAATAAAGTATCAGGGTACTGGAGTTGCAGCATCTGATAATGATGCAATCTTAGCCATACAGTTTATATATAGTTTTTCGGTTACAATCTCAACAGTAACAGTTATAGCGTCACCTTGGCTTATGTCTTTGCAAAGCAAGGATCTGGTTTTGGTAATTAAAGATTGTTTGCATGTTAGTGGGATGACGTGTATATTTGGGTGGTGTCTTCTGCAACTTTTACTGCAACAACCTGTCAATTCCATGCCCATTGCACTGCTACTTGTGCAAATCATTGCTACCATCTATTATGTTTCTCTTGGTGGTTCAGATGTTAAGCAGTGGGTTGAGGTCAGTTCACTGAAGTATTATTGGATTTGTCATATTTCAGACATTAATTTTGTTTGCAAATTCTTCAATTATTAAAACAAGATAATTGTATCTCTACAGATTGCTGCTATATATTATTTGGGAATGGCAGGCCATTTCGGTCTTGGAAACACCAACACTTTAGCTACCATTGATGTGGCTGGAGCTTTCATTGTATGCTATCTTCCTTCGTTTAATCACTCACCATTGTTTTTCGTATTAAGCACAAATTCAAGATTATACTTCTTTCTTTCTTCTTTCTAATATAGCTCGTCAAATTGACAGGGAATATCTAGTCATTCAACAGTTCTCAGTGGACTTATTATGTTCGTGATAACATTTGCATCTCCCATGTTATCTCTCCTTAGCATGGTGATGTCAATCTCTATGAAAGACATAAACGCCCTTCTAAAGAACCGTGAAGTAAATACGGGTCAACTTCTGAAAATGATTCTTGGTTTCCCTTGTTTGGTTCCGCTGGGGATAAATTCAGTACTTTTAATTGGACAATTAAAGCTTTGTTTCTGATGGTAATGGGTGCAATTTACAACTCCAATTCAGGATGTGAAATAAATCTTGCACAAGGGGAATCGGACTGTTTAGGGGGTGTTTGGTTTGAAGGTTATAAGGGAATGGACTTTCATTTGTTGTTTGGTTTGTCGGTTTCATAATTAAAAATGAGAATCAAACCTTTGAAACTAGGCATTTTCTATACCACCAAAGGTGATGGGTTTCAAAACCATACAGATTACCATACCAATAGTGATTCCCATCATAAACCAAATGCCCCCTAAACTTTTACCTTGTTACTTCCTTTTCTAAGGGTGTTTCATTATTATAAGCCGAAAAGGCCAAAATATGGCACATATATGCATACTTTCTAACTTCTAAACGTTCATAACTTCCATAATGGATGGTGTTCGCGTTATGTTCGATGATAGCGAGAATGTGGTGATAGGCAAGGTATGATCCTGCAAGTTGGCATATATAAGTATATGTAAATGTCTGACCAAAGAATGTTGTAACACTGTGAGTAAATATAAATAACAATCATTACATCGCTCTGATAAAAGTGCAAATGTGTTTCGTGACTTGCATATTATCAAACTAAATTATTTTTTACAAGTTTATAAATTTCACAAATACTTTGGTAAAATGTAAATGAAAAAACAAACTCTCTTTATCATTGCTAACTTTTTGTTAAACTAACGATAAAAACTTGGTACACGAGTTATAGAAATTAAACTAAAACAAGTACAAAAATACAAATCAATAAATTTGAGTATCTCTCGTCTTATAAAACTGTGCGTGTATCCGTGCATAGCAATGATATTTTATAGCGACAAATATTTATAGTTGAGATATTGTGGTTAAGTGTTTCATGTAATTTTTAGCAATTGACGTTGACAACTTTTCATCATCATCCGGGATGACAACAACATCGTACCAGTTTTACTTTAACAAATTGAGTTTGGAATATGGATAGGCATTGGGAACAAGATTGTGATGAATTTGTAAAAAAGGAAAAATTGATGTATATTGGGTAATTTTTGAAAGAATATAACTTTTAGAAATAAAAATTTATTTTTAAGGCAATTATTTCAAAAACATTTTTATGTGAAAAAATAAATGTAATAAGTTTCAAATAGTTATTTTGGGAATTGGAGTTTATTTAAGGGGTGTTTGTTTAAGCTCTCAAAATAAGCCCGAAAACTAACGCTAAGCCCAAACACAAATAAGTCATTAAGCAGCTTATAAGGTCAAACAAACACCCCCTTATATGCAGAAACAGACAAAATGAGAAGAAGTCCAAACACGAAAGTAAAGTAGTACAGTAATATTAAACTTGTTGGAGAGGATGACTGGATCTGTGAGGAGTTGAAAATGGCACCATAATACCAATAAATAAATAAATCTTGACTACTTTAATCCATCACCTTCAAAACACACAACACAAACAATGTCTTATAAAACATTAAGCTGCACAACATTAACACTTGTGACCGGAGCAGCAATATTTATACAAATCACCGGCCTTTCTCTCTTCATCTCCGGTTTCTTTCCCATTAAACCAGCCCTCTCCGGCGTCAGGTAATACAACAATAACTATTCAAATTTATATAAAAAAAAAAAGAAATTACTTACATTTGTATTGCTTAATCAGTGGACCAGATAGTTTCCATCCTCCATCTTCTGATTCAGTTTATGATGTAAATTACACAACTTTGCATCCGCATCAACTTAAATCCTTATATCAGGTCATTCATTCTTTTATTTTCTATTTGTATACTTTAGGTAGTAGTAAGTATTAAGTTGGACAAATATATTATTGGAGGAATTTAGGAGGACGTATCGTTTTTATGTTAACAATAAACTGTTATTGCTAAGGCCTTGTTAAACTGCGAGAAATGTTTAAGCGTTTGTGCTAGGTGGGTGATTGGAACTATTAGAAATGAGGGTTTTTGTTAACTTAGGTGTAGTCAATCCTCAATATCATATATGATTTGATCGTTCAACATAAAACGGCTAATTACATTTCATCATACAAGCACCGTAATTTATAATCTTTGCTTATGTAGAAGAATAGGAACACTCTCGTAATGTATAGGCGTCACAAGTTGTTCTCATTTGCTACCAAGAATGTATTTTTTTCCCCATATTTTGGGCGTCGTCGTTGGCCTATTTGCGTCTTTTAATATATATTGGTTTTTCTGTTTAAACTGGCTAGAAAAACTTATTGCTTATATGGAGTACTAGATGGCATTTAATTGAGAAGCCTTCTATAATGCAGGAACTTTCTGAGATCCAACCTCCTTATGATCGCCTGATATTAATGGTATGGAATAATGAAATATCATTTACCAAATATATGTTTCCTCGCTCATCTATAGACATGATAAATTCACCGTTCCGATATAATTATGTGATGTTTAGGTTATTGATGGTCTTCCAGCAGAATTTGTTCTCGGAAGGGATGGTCAGCCTCCATCAAAGATCTTTAAAGATGCAATGCCATATACTCAGTCTTTGTTGGCGAATAATATGGCGTTGGGTTACCATGCAAAAGCTGCACCTCCAACTGTAACATTGCCACGTTTGAAGGTACTAAAGTTATTTTTGTTCGTGAATATGCGATTTTTATCTCATTTGCGACAACATATGCAGGCTATGACTACTGGGTCAATAGGGGGATTTTTAGATGTTTTGTTTAATTTTAACACTCAAGCTCTTTTGGAAGACAATATTATAGGTGAGTTGGCAAATTCTTATACAATTTGTAGATCATATGCAAGTCGTCCTTATGGACTTGACAAGCCTGGTGTATTACTTACTGACTAATTTGTTGCAGGTCAGTTCTTTAGAATTGGTTGGAAAATGGTTATGCTTGGTGATGAAACATGGCTTAAGCTGTTTCCAGGACTATTTACAAGGCATGACGGAGTTAGCAGCTTTTTTGTAAGACTCCTGAACTTGCTGGTTTATTTTACTCAATTTTCATTCCACTCAAATATTTATTTAACTTGATAGCAGGAGACTCCTGAATAGTAGATCATATTTTTTCTTCATATTTCTATTGGGTGTAGGCTTGTTCTGCATATAATGACATAACCTTTCTTGGCACTGTAGTTTCATATGCAAATCCTTTGTGGTGAATTGGCCGTATATTGATTCTTTTCATTTTCCGTTTCTATGCTACTTAGTTGCCTAAATTCCCAGGAACTTCTATTTATGTCACTTAAATTACGTCTCTTGAAAATCTGTTTTATTGTTCTTATTTTAGGTTAAAGATACTGTGCAAGTGGATCACAATGTTTCGCGGCATCTAAGTTCTGAACTTTACAAGAATGACTGGAATCTTCTGGTAATATATATACTTTTTTTTGGGTTAAATTTTCATTATAATGCCAAGGCTTCTATGGTAGCTTTGATCCATGGTTTCTATCTTAGAGCTGTTGCATTGGTAATTGTTCGTTAGCTACACAATTACATATATAATTTCTGTCCTTTTTGCTGTTCTCAAACCTTGGTGCGAGTTAATGAGTAATGGTATTCATTGTAACTTTGGAAGA
Source organism: Artemisia annua (assembly GCA_014162995.1). Lineage (NCBI taxonomy): Eukaryota > Viridiplantae > Streptophyta > Magnoliopsida > Asterales > Asteraceae > Artemisia > Artemisia annua. The sequence continues at coordinate 49,578 of LBNU01008685.1, read as the reverse complement.
GGCACATGTAGTTTTTGACTTTCTGCCCAGTGTCACTTTGAGTTTTAACTTTGCAAGGCTTTTTTATATTTCAATTCTCTGCGTCCTTGTATGCATTATTAGCATTCCTGTACAACTCAGTCTTTAAAGCCTTCTGTATGAAAGTAATGTAAGTAGCAGAATTGGGAGAATAATGCTGTATATGTTTTTTCTCTAGTTTATAGATTTTTTACAATCTTCTTGTAGGAACGAATATATCCAGGATAAGGAAACTTCTAACTGATTACAACCCCAATTATCTCTTTTTCCTCGTTTGAATAGTTCTCTAAATTAGTTGGCAGCGATTCTCAATTATAAAGAAATTTTAATTTCTATGTGTGGTTTTTTATATAGTTACGTATTAATCTTGATAGCTACGTATTGTCTGTTTACATATGGCTTAATTCTATTCTTAAGTCTTATTAATATTGTGCCCACATATCTTTGTCTAGTGTACATACATCTAATTCGTAAACTCATAAGTACTGTAACAGACATCTAAAACTTATTTTCAACTATTTATTACAGCCAGACAACTTTATATCGCATCAACACTAGAATTCTCTGCAATTTCATTTCAGATTCTTCATTATCTTGGTTTGGATCATGTTGGGCATCTTGGCGGGCGCAGTAGGTAGGTTTCTTAACTCTACTCAACTTAGTATATCTAAAAAAAAAGAAATTCATGGTTGCTGCTGGTTCTGTTTTTCAGTACCTTGATGGGACCCAAACTCCAAGAAATGGATGAAGTTATAAAAGTGATTCACATGAGTGCTATCCAGTCTCAAGAAAGTGATCATACAAGAACTCTCTTGGTTTGTATATGTATAAAATTCAATTTCTTGACTCAAATTGCATGTGTATGTATGAAAATCTATATCTTAACTTAAATATCATTTGTAGGTGGTGGTTAGTGATCATGGAATGCAAGAAAATGGAAATCATGGGGGATCTTCGTATGAAGAAACAGACTCCCTGGCACTTTTTGTTGGCCCAAGAAGCAGTCGTGTTTCAGCCACATATGATACTATTAATCAGGTATTATAACATTTCTTGAAAGTTCAGAATTCTTGCTACATTAAGCCATAATCATTGTACTAAAAGCTTATGCCCTCCGAAGGCATAGCTGAATTTATTGACATACGAGAACTCAATGTGATTATAGAGCTTCATGGTGATAGAATACTAAAAACATGACTGTCTTATAGTATACCTCTTATTTTGTTGATTCAGGTTGACATTGCTCCAACATTGGCTCTCCTTTTTGGTGTACCTATTCCAAAAAATAATGCTGGCTATCTGATCACTGACCTATTTAATCCAATAGAAGGTTTGACTTTTGACTTTAGTTGCATATAAGGGTGCAGAAACATTTGAATATAAAAAATACGAATGATGACACGAGTAACATATAACTATGTACATATAATTATTTACATTTTACAATAATTTTAGACGATAGTAACTCTGCACATAAAATTATCTACTTGTTGTGTCTTTTTGTATTGAAAATGTACTTCATTTCGCTCTGAATATTTCAGATCACCAGCTACTGAGGCTACTGGAACTGAATTCTTGTCAATTGCTAAGACTGCTTCAAGCCCAATCAACTTATTCTACTTGTGGAAGTTTAAAGGACACACCTTCTTGCTTATTTTTTGATGCTGCTTCTCGTCATAGATCTTGGAAGTCTAAGAATGATTTTAGGTGGGTTGTGGCATATAAAATAGCACATATTATGAGTACTTATTGATAACTCTGATCACTATTGTCATAAACTCTGTGTAGGTCTGCTAATGATGATGACTTTAAGAGCACTGTCTTGGCATACAATCAGTTCTTAAGAACAGCAAGCGAGCAGTTGTCACACACAGCAACAGATGTAAGCATTCCATGTTCCAACAGATCTAGGTTTTTGTTTGACATGGATAAAGGGGGTGGGATGCAGTGGTATTTCCTAGTGACACTGGGCCGAATCACTTTTGGTCCTAAGGTTTATTTTCTCAACATATGCGTGTCAAATACAATGATTACAAAACTCAAATATTTTTCAACAATAATTTGGTTTTTTTAATCAATTGATTTATGATTTTTTATGTCTTAAATATTTGTTTGTGAATTTTTGTAATATTACATGATTGACCCATTAGAGGTAAAACATAACTTTGATTGACCCATAATAACTAAATGGGTTGAAATTTCCAAATTACGCCTTACTATTGACTAGTTATAGATACCTGCTTTAGCCATTTATAGGTGTCTATTAATTCTGTTTCATTCTATTATATTTTTTACCCGCTGCAGAAACCCAGTGGCCTACTTACCTCAGGGATAATGGCAATGCTTCTATCATGTGTCATGTTCTTGGGCCTCCTTTACAAACTGGGCCAAGAAATTTACCCAAAAGTGCAAATACACAAGTTCCAGTTGGCTGAAGCTTTGGTCGGGGGTATTATCGTAATTATTGTTTTGAGCATGGGATCAAGCTCTCTGGTGGAAGAAGAACAGTATCTATGGCATTTTATGACCTCAACCTTCTTTCTCGTGTTACTCCGCGAAACAATAAAGTCAACGACAGGGAACCGCAATAGAACCTGCAGTCAACTATGTCTCATTGCAGTAATTTTATTTTGTGGAAGGCTATTAAGAGGATGGCATCAAGGTGGTGTTAACTGGACTCACCTTCCTGATATTTCTAAATCACTTGAAATGGCTGGGAATGATTACTTAAAATCCTTCCAACTCGTTTCTTTGGTGCTTGTAATCAGCTTATGTTTGTATACTCTTTCTTCCCTGTGGTCAAAGTCAAAGAGGTATATCATCATTGTGGTTGGACTAAGCTACTTGTGTGGCGGCTTGCTGGTTCTGAAGTATATAATAAAGTATCAGGGTACTGGAGTTGCAGCATCTGATAATGATGCAATCTTAGCCATACAGTTTATATATGGTTTTTCTGTTACAATTTCAACAGTAACGGTTATTGCGTCACCTTGGCTTATGTCTTTTCAAAGCAAGGATCTGGTTTTGGCAATTAAAGATTGTTTGTATGTTATTGGGATGACGTATATATTTGGGTGGTGTCTTCTGCAACTTTTGCTGCAACAACCTGTCAATTCCATGCCCATTGCACTGCTACTTGTGCAAATCATTGCTACCATCTATTATGTTTCTCATGGTGGTTCAGATGTTAAGCAGTGGGTTGAGGTCAGTTCTCAGATCCTTTCAGTTCACTGAAGTATTGATTGGATTAGTCATATTTCAGATGATCTAATTTTGTTTGCAAATTCTTCAATTATTAAAGCAAAAAATTCTCTCCAGATTGCTGCAATATATTATGTGGGAATGGCAGGCCATTTCAGTCTTGGAAACACCAACACTCTAGCTACCATTGATGTTGCTGGAGCTTTCATTGTATGCTGTCTTCCTTCGTTTAATCGCCCACCATTGATTTTTATTTAAAAAGCAAATTTCAAGGTTATACTTTTTATTTCTTTTTTCTTTCTAATTACCGCTCATCGAATTTCCAGGGAATATCAAGCCATTCAACAGTTCTCAGTGGACTTATTATGTTTGTGATAACATTTGCATCTCCCATGTTATCTCTCCTTAGCATGGTGATGTCAATCTCTATGAAAGACATAAACGCCCTTCTAAAGACCCGTGAAGTAAATACGAGTCAACTTCTGAAAATGATTCTTGGTTTCCCTTGTTTGGTTCCGCTGGGGATAAATTCAGTACTTCTGGTTGCATACACCATCATACTTCTGCTAATGAGGAACCATCTATTTATATGGACCGTCTTTTCACCTAAGTAAGTCTTACTGATAGCAAACTTTGTTTAAGCAATTTGATCATTATGGTTTCACCACAATTTAATCAACACTTAAAACATAATACCCATTGACAGAAGCCAATTATGTTATTTTTTACCTCAGGTACATCTATGTTGTAGTCACTGCCGCTTGTGTCCTTATTGGGGTGCTTATCGTTGCTTCAACAGTGACTTATACTATTTGTGTAGCAGCTTTTCTAGTAAGACATCGACACAAGGATTCAATATCGTAAGTTTACGGGGGAAGAAAAATACCTTTGGTGAAGCTAATGTAGGTTTAATTTTTCTCTCGAAGTTTTAGCAGGAAACTGATCTGTTTTTGTAAAGTTAATTATTTTATTCTACGATTTTGTAAATCCATGATGTTTCTTGGAGAGAATTTTGTAAAACTAAGGGATTTGTACGAAATGATAGATATTCTTCTTAATGACAAAGTTAGTCTTTTGATCACTCTGTTCTAAAACTAATGGTTATGTTGTGAGTGGACGTGGAGTTCCAACACTTGTAATTTGTAAATGGTTAAAACTTAAAGTGGGTCATTTGATGTCTCCTAAAGTATACTGTTTGACTTTCAAAGATATGTAGACGCTATTAGTTCTAGGGGACCTGGTTGGTAGACATAAAGTTTGTTTCGCCCATGGGGAAGGAGGTTTGATTTGCATATGACTAGTTTGGTTTAGTGTATACAAAGGATCGTTTTTGAAGATGTTATGTTAGAAGTATCACCGCGTAAGATGGGCTGATTGGGGTTTCCAGGAAATCAATTTTTTTGGAAGTATCACCACATATATACAAAGGGATCCTCAATTGCCAAAAATAGCTAGCTGAGAAGATGACATTCATTATAAATTAACATCAAACAATTGCATAATCTTCGGGGTTGAGTTCCCCAACTAGCTTGAACCATGTCAAGCTTCCTTAACATAGGCAAGACCATAGGCAGATCTACAAGGGGAGCACATGCCAAAACAATTTGGTCAACAGAAGCAACACTATAAAGTTAGCAACAAAATTTTTTTGTCACAGGTAATTCCCTCGTTAATTTTTTGTAACACAACACTAGACAACGCAATTAGAGAACCGAAGGAGTATAAGCAACAATACATTCAATCTAGATTTCATCTCATAAGCACATTTTCTTGTATATTTCTCAAACTGTGAGCAAGCGGTATGTTTGTACACTAAACAGTAAACACAATTTCATCAAGCCGCATGGCTAATGTCAGTATCTATTATGTGAAAATACTAACTAATACGTATCACTTATTCACTGATACCATTTAATGGTGGTCATATCAAGGTTCAGTTTCTCAGGTGTCTTAGAGTTTACATGAATTACAATATACAAGAAACTATCATACACAAATATAAGCACATGAAACCCAATAAGCAGAAGCCCCATCCCATGAGCAAATAAGCGTATGCTTTTCTTAACTTGGCCTTCAAAAACCTGTTGACGTTTTTCATTGTATCATACTCCACCTTCATCACTTCACACTCATCCTTCAAAGTCCGGTTGTCTTTCTCTAGCTATCACCATCCCAAAACAAAAGTCAATATTGCAATTCTATGTTGTCTTTTAGTCTTTTACCAAATTTAGCAATACTATATAGAAGATTTTGTCCTTTAGTGTTTAAAGAATCAAACTGCATGTTATCTAAATAGCTGTTTGCTACTTAGAACTCTTGGTATTATGTTTTCTTTTTAACTGTATTTGATTATACACACAATAGCTTATATTTTGCTTTTCGATCTAAATTCCATAAAAGCAGTCTATTTTTGACTTTATGTATATCAAAGAGGTACTTTCACGAGTATATATGACATAAAGTCAAAACTGCTTACCTCAACAATAGTCTCGACAAGCTTGTTTGATGCTTCCTTCCATGCGGATATTGTTTCTGGAGCCATGAAAACACCTTCGTGGTTTGACTTCACCTCTTCGCTTAAACTGGGATCAGATAAAAGTCCATCCACAACAAACTCCTCCTCAATCAGATTCAACGTCTCAGCATCCAGCTTCTCTTTTAACTGCACAAATCCACATGTACAGTTTGGTAACACATTACTTAAAACGATATATAGATCAGTAATTAATCCCAAACCTTTTTTAGGATTCTCTGGTGTGGGTCAAAAACTTTCAGCTTCATATCATTCGGAGATAATGATGTCTCCTGGTTCTTGTCACTCATGTCTTCCTTGCAACTAACACGCAATGATGCCTTTATATGCTTAGCCCTGCCAGATATTAAAAGTTGAGCAGCCAATTCATTCTCATCATATGCAAATCTAGATGAATATAATCACAAAGTTTGAAATAGACCTTGCTCCAAAGCGTAGGGTGGATAGACTCTCTGATGAATTACAAAGACTTGGAGAGCAACAGCAAAGTAATGCAGTGTGGGAGCTTCCTCCCTATATGGGAAAAAAAGAAAGATATTAGAGGTGGAAAAATCTGCTGGTCGGGGAGCAGTATAACGGGTCAAACCCAGTAATTTTGCACGGGTTGTAACGGGTTGGTTGACAAGAAATACTTTCTGCCTGAAATTCATGAACTCTGTGTCAAATATGATTTTAGTAAAATATATTGTTTCAATAATAAACCAATTTTATTTCATAAAATAATAAAGAGGTTTGATGCATTAAAAAGTATACTTTGGTCGACTTTAAACCCGTTTGACACATCTGATCAGTTCCCTTTACAAGTTAATCTTTTTCATTTATCCGCCACTCCTAGAGATTTAATATAACTGAAATCGACCCATTCATTAGTAATGAGTCGAATGTGGCAATTCAACCGAACTAGTCATTAAGGTTTTTAAGCATAATGGGATGAAGCTCAAAGAATTGTACTAACAAGAGCATCCTGTAGGATCCGAGTGAGCTTCGAATCACGATAGGGGATGTGATTTGCTTTTCCATGTGGACTGGAAGTCAGAGCATTAATCACATTTCCAAGTGCAGAAAGTGATTTGTTAATGGTTTTGGCTTCTTCAAGAACTCTCCCCTCAGCACCTGTCTTCTCAACCTTCTCAGATCCTGCCAAGTCTACAAGAACAAGCTTTCCGGTGCTCACCCTGTTCATAGTTACATGGTAGTAATTTCAGACATATATGTAATTCTAGTAAACTGTAAATAACCGAAGGAAATATGATGTACCTCTTCTCATTTGTTAACTCTTTCTGAACAGTAAATATGTAGATGCAATGACTTCTACTGCTTGCCATGTTCATTTCTACATGAAGCAAGTCCATCAAACAAGTATGATTTATAATGCAACACAATACATGAACTTGGACTGGGAGTGACAGAGAGAAAGAGATAGCGAAATACGAGTCTCTCCAACTGCTCTGTTTGCTATCCCGCTCTGTGTTACCAATGTTAAGAAACAGAATATAAACAATTAGTTTTCATACGCAGGGTAATATTTAAACCAGAGAAATTATAAATTTCTGAGCTTACTGATAGGAACTTTAAAGCTTCTTCACCATCCGATATCAACATCTGTAAAATGGTAGGTCAGTTATCATCTAACCAGTTGCATCTTGAAACACTATTCTCAATGGACTCTTCTATGGATCAGTTCTATAATTGTAATCAGGGGTATTTCCTCTACTTGAAATGCTCAAAAGCCATGTCATTTAACAGAATTGCAGGTTCATGTTTTAATAATGAAATTGATCTAAAAAAGGTTATCTAATTGTGCTAGTTTGGGGTGGTTTAAACCCCTGGTCTTCTATTCTACTTTGAGACTGGGCATTGTTGGTTGAATATACCTTTGATTCTTCTTTGTTGGGTTTTACAGTGCATACTACAGGTTTCCAACTCTTGAGGTACCACTTCTAACCTTAACCGTTCTAATCCGACAGTTTTTGCACTAAAAAGGTAAATTATGTTTAAAAGAGAAATACATGTTTATATAAGTACTGAGTGCATGTATTTCCAGGAAAAAAAGGTTTCAGTTCCAAATGGTGATAATATGGGTTAATGGATGTTAGGAACACTAAAGTCGAACAAATGAAAATGTATCAGTGAGAAGTATGAGAATGCGAACTACAGAAAAATAAGTCCATTACTCGTTTCCATGATCAGAATACTCATCGATTTGGAATATACATTATAGTGGAAAGCTCAAACCATATTCTATTATGCATAAGAGGCACATTCTATTCTACAAGCTTGTTAAGAAAACTAGGATTTCTTAGCAGACTTATTAGCTCAGATATGAAAAATTGAGTAAACTGAAAGGAATCCATATGAAAGAAACTTAAACTTACTTCTGTTACTCCTGACAACAAGATCCCATGTCCTTTTTGCTCTTTGATCTGTATATTGTCCTTTGATAAATCAAAAAGGTCCCTGCAAGAAATGCTCCAAATCGTGATAACAATATACAGTTGAACATAAGTGAGGTTCTTCGATTACAAAACACATGCACATTATAACTAGGACTTGTATGTTTTTGTGAGAATACACAAGAGATATGATAAGTTGGCAGTCACTGACCTTACTCTCTCCATGTAAATCTCGACCTGCACATGTCACAAAATGTAGGTTGCATTAGTAAATTTCTTGAAAATAGTTCACAAATTCTAATCCATGTGGCATCAATAGAAGTTATATACCATAGACAGTTTGATTTTGTAAGTTGTCGTGTCACCACAAAGGTTTATAGCCTCAAAGAGTTCATCTACAACTCTTGGTAGTAATCCTTTCTTGCGGTCGTCAGTTTCCAGAATGTTACCTCCCTGGTAAAAGAAAGTTAAGGACTTCGTTTGAAACAAGCGTTTTTAAAACAGTATTTTACTGTAATGTGCCTCACCTCCATGGTATAGGTCTTCCCTGCTCCCGTCTGTCAAAGTACATATGAAAAATCATCAGTTAGATCCTACAACTATTGAGATCTCTTTCAAAGCTACTTGAACGATGGAGACATGTTTTATTGAAGAAGATAAACATTTTCAACCAATCATAACTAGCGAAAATCAGTGCTCATATTACACAAGTTGGATAACATAATGGAGTCCGTCCCTTGCCAACAATAATAGCAATAACCAAGTCACACAACAAAGTTGTCATAACTCTCAAACTGTCAATGAATCTGTGTAATCTTATTTATCAATGTCATTCATCGCTTAAAACAAAAATGATGTACATAACTACTAGATCCTACACATACCTGTCCATATGTGATGATCGTGCCATTAATCGAATTAACAGCATCTGTCACATGCAAATCAACATTCAAACCGAGAATTAAAACTCAAATATCACTCTTACAATTTCGAACGACAAGTTACATTCCACAATATCAGATATCTTCTACATATACGCGCTATAAGCAAAACCTAAGACTAGAAATATCAGTTGTTCTACAAGTAACGTGTTCATTAAGCTCCAATTTACACAAGCTTAAAGAAGCTATCAACATGTATACGCTAAAATTAGGCAAAACAGATCACTTAAACACACAGATCAACAGTCTACCTAATATTCGCCATTTACCATTAATTGAACAATGATTCTACAGAATTACAGTAACATTAAGGAAATTTAGTTCTCTAAATCACACAAACCAGCACATCATAACCTAAACACGTGCTGTTTACCGTAAATTAAGCATTTCTACAAAAACACAGTAAAATAAGCAAAATCGATCACTGAAACACACAAATCAACATGCTAAACTAAAACACGATATTCGCCGTAAATTAAAGCTTAGTTACACACAAAAACCAGTAAAATTAACGGAAAATAGATCAGTAAGACACACAAATCATCACATTAACCTGAAACACGATATTCACCACAAATTAAACAATAACTAAACACAATACAGTAAAATTGGCGCCAAAACTAACAGTAGTCAACAGATTTGACCTAAAATGTGAGTAAACAAGAATACACTAAAATTAAATCAAAATATCTCACTAATACACAAAAATCAACGCACTATCCTAAATATGATATTTACCGTAACTTAAATCACAACTAAACAAAAACACAGTAAATTAGGGAAAATAGATCAGTAAAACACACAAACCAACACATTAACCAAACACGTAAAATTAGTTCAAAACAGATCACGAAAACACACAAATCAACACGTTAACCTAAGCATGATATTCAACGCAAATTTAAACAATAATTATCCAAAAACACACTAAAACTAGTCAAAATAGATCACTAAACTACACAAATCAGCACATCTAACCTAAAACATGACGTTTACAGTAAATTAATCAATAATTCTACAATTTACAGTATAATTAGGTCAAAACAGATCAGCGATCAACACATTTAACCTAAAAAATGATATATACAGTAAAATTAGGTCAAAATTGATGACTAAAACAGGCGAACGAGCTGATTATACCTCTAACAATCGGACGCGCTAGAAACTCGTAAACGTCAGCTTGTTCAGAATCTTCGTAAAACACTTTATCGAAACTAAACACGTACTGTTCATCTTTCTCATCCTGTTATAGAAAAAAATGAGAATTAGTTAATTAATTAATTGCGTAATTTACGATGCGAAAGAGACGTAAGTGTGAATGAAATGAGAGAACCTTGAGAGTGAATGATTGTGAATCTGAGCGTGAAATGCAGATAGATTCATCGTCTATTTTTGAATTTAGAGGTCTGAACCTTGTGCATACGCAGATGTGTGCCATTCAGTTAATTGAGAGAGTTTGTGTGTGTGTGTGTGTGATGGTTTGTTGGTGTTTGTGAATTGAAAAATATCTGTGGCGCTTTTTATATTCCCGCCTTGTGTTTGTTTTTTTGAACGGATTTTGGTGTGCGGTTAGGGTCGGGTCGGGTCAATAGATTGGGCCGGTATTCTTTGTGGACTACCGATTTTGTTAGGAGTGGCTACTTGCTCACTATATTTTTCTATCAATCAAATAACATTTGTAGTTGCTTGAGCTTTTATTAATTGCTTAAAATCTGATGTAAACACTTATTTTAGGTAAACAAAAAATTCAAAATGTGGACACTTATATGAATAGGGAGGGCGAAATGCAATTTTTCATTCCAAAATTTAAAATAGACCGATTAATTTATAGTAATTAGGCCAGCCTAGTGGTGGGTTGGAGGGGGTTGAGCACCCTTTAGCCCCCGTGTTGTCTCCGTCTTCATTTATTTTAGGACGGGAGTAAGAAGATCAGTTAGATTGCGTTTCCTTGATGAAAAAAACTACTATTTAATGTAGATTTTGCAAAGAAAAAGATATCGATTTTTTCTTATAAAGATATTACAAATTTTACAAAGCGTGTTCAGTTGATAGTATTGTTTTAAAAAATAATAAATGAAAAAAAAAGAAGTAAAAAGGCTTAAAGAAAAATATAGAAAAGTGTAAATATTACTTTTATATGAGAGGTGATTGAGACATTATTCATTTTTATTTGCACACTCTTATGTATAACCTGAAGAAGCAAAATATAATAAATGTACAACTAGTTATTGCACAAGATGGAGTATGCAAATAAATAATGAGAGTGTGCAAATCATCTCCACTTTTATGTAGGTTAGTTTTAAATTAGGAAAGGCGTTTTCTATATTTTAAAAAATATTTGATTTAAACATGTGTTATGGTTTTCAAGTTTTGGAAAAACTTTCTACATAATAACTCTTGTTTTTACAATTCAACGGAGCCTATTGTTGGATGAAAAATGATTTGTAAGCATTAATCATAGAGGTATAACGATTAGATGGTGGGAAGGTTAATGTTGAAACTTGGTTGGAAGCTTCATCGCATGTGGAAAGGTAAAGGGAGTGGTACTGCAGGAAGGCCAACAGGAAACACAAGCAACGCACACATGACATGAGGTACATGGTTCAAGTCTCATTAGGGCCATTTAAGTCGAGTGGGGGAGCGCACCGAGTGCGAGTGGTATTCTCGTGCGGTTAAGACGACACATCAAGGTCATGTCGGCTTCCTCCGTATATGGATTGCATTATTTATATGTATGTTAACACATGTATTTAGTTATTTGCATTATTTATATGTATGTTAACACAACTAGTTGGATACCCGCGCACAGCGGCGGCGAAGAAAAAATAGTTATAATAGAAATATAAGGAATGAGTTGCTAATCCAACTCTCCCTTAATTTCGTACCCGCTTAGTGAATTCGTTACACAACTCCGAAAGTATATGTGTTCGTTGTATGTGTTTGTTTGTGTTTCTCGCAACTTTCCCGTGAGATTATTATTCTCATATAAAGACCTTCAAAATTTTTAACATGTCAAACGCTCCCCCAAAAGTTATAATTTTGATGAATCAAGTTTGTATTGATTCAAATAAAGATTAAGTTATAAAAATTTGAATCAAAATAACCTATTAAAAATGCAAAAACTAAAAATTATAAAAATATATCAAAATGGATGTTGAATTAAAGAGCACAAAATTTTACAAAATATTGTGAAATTAGATCATTAAAAAAATAAATGGATCGAAAGATATTTCTATTTGAAAATAAATGTGATTTTTTAGTTAAGAAGTGACACATGTCACTCTATAATTAGAGCTCCTTATCTTAATTTTTGGTGAAGCCCACAACTTAAATGTTTTATATAATAGTATAGATAACACATGTATTTAGTTATTTTCATATACATATGTATCGCATTACTACATCTATTTCAAACTAAATGTTACTCCCTCCGTCTCAAATCTTTTATATAATAAAAGAATTACATCATTTCGGAGTTTTTTTGACAAAACAATCTTAGTGGAAAAAAAATTGGACCAATAGGAATCCTCGATTTTGACACATAGGCGAAATCGAGCAATATGATTGGCCAATAAAAAGTCAAAATTGAATTGATTTGGTCAAACTTTAATAAATTTGGTGGAGAATTTGATTAAGGAAAAAAAACACATAGAAATATATGTGTCAAATTTATTAAAATAAAAACTTTAAAAAAGAGGAGGTAATTAATAAAACATTAGTGGTTGAATTTTAATTTTAAATAATTATATGGAGTTAAATGTAAAATTATAAATCTCCATTTTTTTTGATAACTTTAGTTAATAAACAAATAACTCCTTACACTTTATACCCCCTACACTTTATAATATGAACTTTGTTTACAATTACATGAGTATTAGTATTGGTTTGAGACTTCCATTCATTAAACTTACAAAATTTTATAAATGTACGAATTACTTTTAATATACGTTAAATACTTTTAAAATAAATATTAGTTTAAACTTTCATCTATTAAAATATCTTTTTACTATTTACGTTAAATATAAATAAGAACTCATGTAATCATATTTAAAAGTTTAATATATACGTACACGGGTTTGGAATATTAAATACAGTTATTGATTATTAACGGTAATATAAATATCGAAATTGTAAGTACGATAATTATGAAATAAATCATACGGATTGTACTTATAGACTCATGTATTATGTATTTTATTTTAAGTTTATATGCGCTATTTCCTTAAAAAAATCAACCCAACGCGTCATATATGTATTATAACTCG
>LBNU01008685.1:0-35195 GCA_014162995.1 Artemisia annua | reverse complement strand
CACAAAATTTCACAATTCTATCCATTAAAAATGACTTGCAAACTCCCTCATACTGTCGAACAGCTTCAAAGGTATATCAAAAACCAAGCCGACAAAGAAGACACGGAACGACAAGAGGCAATTGTCAAAGTTATTAAGAAGTTTGAGCTCGCAAAGGCACTCAAACAACGACTGAGAACACGATACACAGAGTGCAAAGACATCTCTGACGACAGAAAATTTGTGATCGACCAGTTTTGGTACGATGAATATCGCAAAGACGCTGCCGTTGTTGAGACATTGTGGGGTTGTGTGAATCAGATACAGTCCCAAAAATCCAACAAGATCCGTTGGAGTTATGAGGAAAATGTGAAAGCTGCTATGGTTGAGCAGCAACAACAACAACAACTTATGCAAGGTGCATCAAGTTCATCTGATGCACCAATATCTGTTGAGCAATAACAACATCAACCTCATCTGGATCAATTTCGGCTAGGTTATAAAGAGGATGGTGGCTGGAACTCTGACAAGGAGCTGGAGCTGAGCAGGTTGGAAGCTCAATTAGAAGCAGAGAAGTTTGCGAACTACTCTGCGTATGACGACGGTTACGACTCCAACAACTTTGAAACCTGGGATCACCCCGATTACAATTGAAGTTTAAGAGTTGTCGTTTATGCGATGTTTTAATTTTATGTTTATTTAATTTTTTAATTTCATATCGTTTTTTATGTTTATGTAACGTTTACGTTTTTATGAATGAAATTTAAATTTGTGTTAAAAATGTTAAAAAAAAGATAATAAATAAATAAATAAATAAATAAATAAATAAATAAATAAAAATGATCTTAGTCGCTAAAGAGAGAAAGCTGACGTGACAGGAAAAATAGGGAGGATTGGGTTGCCTTACTGTGTCCAGCCAACAATTAGTATCCAATAATTAAATTTCTTACAAGTAAGGAAATTTTTAGTATTTTCTTAATGTTTTTCGTCCATATTTAATTTAAACGTACATGTATGTGATACAAAAGGAAATATTTCTTTAAATGATGCTAACATTCCAACCTTTGCTATTACTCACTGTTTTCCCCAAAAGCATGATTCCATTCATCTTGTTGAGTATTGGCATTTTAGCACATGCACTCTCATCACGATCACATAAAACTACATAATATATTTCTCAATACGAAAAATTCATCCAAATCAATGGCATTGAAAGGATTCGTAGAAGGTGGTATAGCATCGATAATCGCAGGATGTTCCACCCACCCGCTTGATCTTATTAAGGTTCGAATGCAGCTCCAAGGGGAGAATCACCCAATAGGAGCTGCAATCGGCAAACCTCCACGTGTTGGTCCCATTACCGTCGGGATGCAAATCATAAAACATGATGGCTTTCACGCACTTTTCTCGGGCGTGTCTGCCACCATGTTACGACAAATACTATATTCCACGACACGCATGGGTCTATATGACATGATGAAAACAAAATGGACCGATCCTAACACCGGGATCATTCCATTATGGCAAAAAATAAGTGCTGGATTGATCGCGGGAGGGATAGGTGCGGCTGTGGGTAACCCTGCAGACATGGCAATGGTACGCATGCAAGCCGATGGGCGTGTCCCGGCTGCACAACGACGTAACTACAAGAGTGTGGTGGACGCTATAGCACAAATGATGAAAAATGAAGGGGTTGGTAGCCTATGGCGAGGCTCAATGCTTACAGTGAACCATGCAATGCTGGTTACAGCATCACAGCTTGCATCATATGATCAATTTAAGGAGAAGATATTAGACAAGGATTTGATGAAAGATGGGTTAGGGACACACGTGACCGCGAGTTTTGGTGCAGGGCTTGTTGCATCGGTTGTAACAAACCCTATAGATGTGATTAAGACACGTGTTATGAATATGAAGGTGGAGGCTGGAAAGCCTCCACCATACACGGGTGCAGTAGATTGCGCTGTGAGAACTGTAAAAGCGGAAGGACCAATGGCACTTTATAAGGGGTTCATTCCTACTATATCAAGACAGGGACCATTTACTATTGTGCTCTTTGTCACACTCGAGCAAGTCCGAAAGTTGCTTAAGGATTTCTAGAGAATGTAACAGCTTATACACTTTACTTATTCTTTCATTTTGCGACTGTTTCTTAATAACTGTAACTAGAATAACTGAAGTATTTGATAAGAAGCATATACCTTCAACTTCTTCCGAGTGATGTTAAAAGTGCACTTCCATTTCCAAACTGTTTAGGTGAACTACCTTTGTAACATCCTGTTCATCTCAACAGTTCATATTAGTATCCAAAAATGTTTCAAATTGATACTTAGCATAAGATTGTTAGGAGGACATATTCAATTATGCACCAGGGACTACTAATGAATAATGATATAGTGTCCAGATTTCCTATGTCCAATTCTCGGAATCCAAGCGAAAATATGAAATGATCATTTCATTCAGCTGCAACCCCATCGCTAACCACTTGAAGCTCACCTCTGAACTAGAGATGCTTCAATATCTATATATACACTAAGCTTTTAATTTCTACAGCCTAAAACATGACTTCTATACCAAAATCAATGCATTACAGTCATATCCCAAAAAATGAGGTTTCCTCTGTTGTTCTGTTTGATGATGGGGGTGTAAAACCACAAGTAGAGACCAGTTATATCCATTCTCATTTGCACAGTATTGACCGCACCTCTACAATTGACATGGGTGCCTCCACGTCTTTATCCTCTAGTTTACGTCCAGCCAATGCTTGCATTTCTGATATAAACGTTTCATTTAAAACCTGCCAAGAAAATGCTTATTAAACTTTAGCCAAGAATGAAGGTTCAGAAAGTAAGCAGCTCTTTTCTAACATTTAGAAGTGGATAATTTAGTAACAAGTCGAAGCAGGTTATTTGACCCGTTTGAGATTTAGTATAACACAAATTGACCCGTTCGCAAGTAACTGGATCCAAAAGAACACCTCTATTGATATTTATTGATAAATATAAAGACTTCAAGTGTAATATGAAAGAGTTGTGACGTACAGAGACAGCAAGTCGAGATGATTTATAAGACGAGTTCTCCTTCCTATTTGCCAACACCTTCAACACATCCTGTATCATAATACAAAAAGTATATATTAGAAAAACTGAGAGGAAAAACTATAAGACAACATAGTTTATGTATGTCACCTGTCCCATTCGATCCCATAAAGCTCGACAGAAGCTTATGAAGACTTGAACTTCAAGAGAACCATGGAGATCACCAATTATCTTTGTCAGGAGATCCTTTAAAGGCTGCATCCTATTTCTTATATCGGATTCACTAACACCCTCCTTTGCTTCTTGGATTACCTTCTTTAAGTTTGTAGCGTTTTGCAACTTTGTCTATACACAGAATATAAAACTCTTAAAACCTCACCAATCGCCGATTGTACATAATTTAAAGCTCAACTTTATTATTACATTTTATTGATAGCAAAAGTAGATATTCTATATAGGAAAACTTTCTAAATGAACTTACATTTCCTGCAAACTTCTCTACAGCTCCTTGAATATTATTTCGGAATTTAGTTCTGAGCATTACAGTCACTTCACTAAGAAGTTCTCCTGGAACTGCATTTTCACTCTCCGAAACACACAAGTTGTGTGACTTGAACTGCCTTTCTAATTCAGGCTGTAGCACATCAAGCATCTTCTTCATCAGGTTGAAAAGAGTTCCTAACTGAAGAACAAAAAAATAAAATAGCATATAAAAATTAAATTCTATTATTCACTAGGAAAATAAGCCTACATACGATAATTATGTTTTTGACTATAATGGAGAACATCTAACCTCCTCCGGAAAACTGTAAGGTAATAAGTTTCCTTTGGCAATTTTTTGAACATACTGTACTGCTTTAACCGGCATTGTGTTCTCCTTCAATGTTGATAAGAATTCACTATATTGTTTCTCAAGAGTTTCCATCATTACCCTTTCGGTGTCTGCTATAACCTATAAGCAGCAATAAAAAAACAATAACAACCAGATATAAAATTCCACAAATCTGAAACTGTTTATGATAAATACCTTTTCCAATGCCAAAGTATATTCAGGCCAATGAGAAATGATGACTTGAAATTCACCCAAGGTCTCCCTTAACTGCTTGTACATATCTTCAACAAAAACAGGTGCAGAATGTTGTTGTCCACCACTCTGTAACCTCATCTGGAGGACATAGTAGTCATTTGGCAAGGTGCAAATATTGGTTAGCGAAATATGAAAAGTGGCAAACTTGACTTAAGTACTACTGTATATAACTAAGCAATGTTATCTAAAACCATAGGTCAGTTTTAACCCATTTACTTATGATTGGGTAAATTCAAGTATCTCTATGGGTCAAACGGGTCAAAAGTTGCCCAAAATTTATGATCATAAAAGACTTTCTAATTATTGATTAGAAAAGAATTGGATCAAGCCAACACTTATGCACTTATTTAATATTGTAGTATAGAAATATGTACCTTATAAAGCTTGCAGGATTCAAGCAATTCAAGGTGCTTGTCGTGAATCCTTTTTGTTATGTACATGTCGAACAATGCTTTGGCATCGACGCCACCTTTGACAGGACTGCATCATATTATAAATAGTATTCACAATTAACACTTTTAGAGCATTAAGAAATTTATTAACATATGAAAGAAGGAACATTTACCTAATATTCCAGTAAGCCAGATCCTTCTGAAAATCACAAGTTGTGATAATTAGCTCTGTGACAGGAGGTGAGAGGCTAATAGGTGGGCATGCAACTAGAAAACTACGCATTCTATTGCAAAGCTCAAAACTATATAGAGCTGTAGAAAGATTTGGAAGGTCTACAAATCTACAAAAAAGCAACAAAAAGTTGGAAATCGATTAGTTATCACTTATCAGTAATAATAACTTAAGTATACAAACTGAATTTAGACTAAAAAGATCACTTACGTAGGAAGCACATTCTTATTGTGTATTTCTCTATCACTAAGAATTTCGTTTCTGATATTTATACAAAGCGACTTCATTTTCTGATAACCAGTTGTATAAGAAGTCTGGTCAGCTGTTGACTTTTCGCCGCTACCGGAAACAAACTCTTTGGTTTCTGTCAAGTGTCTACCAAGAATCTTTCTTACTGCAGTCTGGAAGAATTATGATCTTTAGAAGATGCAAACAAGAGGCTGAAGGAAATTAAAAATTCAAAATTTATACAGTTTAATACCTGAAAATATTTGCATAACTGCATTTGTGCTTCCGGAGACTGGATGTCGTGCAAAAGAGAGTACAACTTTAATGCAGGTTTTAAAGCAGGAGATATGTATCCAGATTTTTAGGTGTATCTGTTAATCCCGAGGGTGAATTTTCATCAAGTGACTTATAATTCTCAAAAACTAATGCAATTGTTTCTTCAATTTGATCGGAAAGCAACCCCAGCATGCGATTCTGGAAGAACGAAGCAGCAATTATATCACCATGTCGTTATGCAAAATGGCATAATCTCAGATTAATAAGTAGAAACATCAATATTTTTATGGACTTAACTACTTATTTAGGATGGAATTCTTACAGTCTTAAATAAAAACTAGAGGCAGCAAGATGAGTGGGTCAGGCAGGGGTAACGATTCAAAATGGGTTTGGGTTGAAACCGTTCATTTTAGGCACATGTCAAAACGGGCCAGGCCAAGTTGGCCTGCTATCAGTTTCTGTCCATTTTTCTTACATAAAAAGAATGCATAAATTATAGTTACAAAAACAATATGTTATAAAAATAATAATTTTAAAACTTTAAACATAACGACAGGGTTGTTTACATTGAAAATATTCATTGGGCGACTCTCGACCCATTTGACCTGTTTCCTTTTCAGCTACATTCCTTTATTTGACCCAACCCAAATCAGCTCATACATAAGTCAATTGGTCGAATTTACAACATCTAAATCAAATCCTTAGAAATTTGTGTTGTAAGAACACTAGTCAACCCGTTTGACCTGTTCCCTTTTGAACTATTTTTTATTTGACCCAACCTGAATCAACTCAATCATAAGTGAATGGTCAAAATTACCACCTCTAAATCATATCCTTAGAAATTCTCACCTCTTGGGAACTTAACGTGTCATTGCTTTTCATGATCACTGGTGAAAATAAGTCATATACCACATTTAGACAATCTGCTGTTGGTGTCGCAACATCCATGACATATGATAAGTATCTGAACAACAAACATTTATATTATGAAATAGCCCATGCTTAATTATATTCGTATGGATATACATTTCGAAATGATGAAACACACCTGAGCTTCGTATATGCATCAGATACCCCATAGTAAGAAGCAAATTTAGTTACCAACCACCTCCATTGTCCATGAAGCAACAAATTCTTTTGCTTAAAATTTTGGGCTTTCATTGCTGCCTCTAAAACCGAGTCATAAGCTATAGTTTCAGCAACAATACCACACTATAAAATGAAAAAAATTAAACATACAGTATTAGCAATTTCCATAGGTGTGACCGCGTAATATTTGCCAAAAAATTGGAAATTATTGCATTTATTTTACCTTAACATTGTTGTTCTCATCTGCACTGCTTGAATAGTGTATATTCAGTTGTATTTTTCCGACAAGCTCATGATCCGGTTCATGGTATATTGGCCACCAACGAACCTTATCGCTCTATAATAATATTTTCTTTATCAGACTTCTTAAACATATGAATACTAAATTCATTATAGTATTTAACCATACCGGATCATCCGCTATATCTACCAGCTGAGCAACACCATGACCACAATATTTTCCTTTCGAATCAGTAACTTCAATAGTCAAATCATCCCTCATGCCATCTGTCAAACTGCATTTGAATAAAATATTAGATATTAATCAATTATATTTTGCTAGATCAAGATGGAAAGTATATGGAGGATGCACACACAATACATGGGTTTCACTAGATCCCGCTTGCATCCGTGCCACATCAGCATCTGACGAACTTTTTAATTTCAATGAACATATATACGTTTCTGCATTGTCATTCAAAAAATAAGTTAACAACAGAAATCTGAAAATTGAAACTAAAAAAGTGAAGATATATGTTTACCTTGTACTGCTTCACGAGGTGTTGAAGTATTATGCAAACTTGTTATGCCAACTTTAACGATCCCTGACACATCTTTCAAATACCGTGTGCCAAAATGTAAATACGCCAAACTCTTATCTGAAAGTGACCCGTTAGGA
This sequence comes from Artemisia annua, assembly GCA_014162995.1. Classification (NCBI taxonomy): domain Eukaryota; kingdom Viridiplantae; phylum Streptophyta; class Magnoliopsida; order Asterales; family Asteraceae; genus Artemisia; species Artemisia annua. The sequence continues at coordinate 27,976 of LBNU01008685.1, read as the reverse complement.
GAAGTAACTGGTGCCACCCGAACTCTACTTAACGCCTCCCATTCTGAATAAACTCTCGATTTCATGAATGATAAACGGCGATTCAACTTTTGCAACTTCTCCACTGGAGGGTTTTTTATTGATTGAAAAGTGCAGCCAGTAGGTTGATCCGAGACCATTTTAACTTTTCGTACTAAATCACAAATAAGAATAAAAATTAGAAATCAGATATCCATGCTATGAAATGTGAATAAAATTTTGATACATGACTATAACTCATACCTTGAACTTTTAGCTTTCCACATGTTTTTTGTTGTTTCTTGGTAACTCCATGAACCACTACTTCTGAAGTTTTTTTGTTCAGTAACTCTTCTTCTGGTTGTAATAAAATTTTATCCAAGCTACGAAAAAAACAATAATTTAACCAAAAACAAAACTGGCACAAATCATCCGAAAAGTAAAAGAGCAATATGTCTACCTAAAGGCATCTCGAAGGAGGGAGCATTCATTTTTTAAGAAGGCACGAGCTTCAGGACAGCCTATGGACCAATTCTTCAAACACAACCGCACACAAGCATCATATGTAATTACAGCAGGCCATGGTCCTAACTCGCTGAAATCAGTTCATGGCAAACACAATCATATTTATATATATCACATATAAATTGGGTTTACAAATGCTAATCAGAATACAAAAGCAATTAGCTACCTGGCATGATATGCAGGAAGGCGAGCTGATAAAGGAATAGAAGATGCATCATCTTGCCTATGAAACAGTAACAAACACCATTAAATTCTTCAACTCAATTAAAAAGAAAAAAACCGAAAATCAAAGTAGTAAGTACATCCTGTGCATACTTTATAGACGGATCAGAACTTCTATTTCCTCCATCAAAACTCCCAGAAGAACGATTAGCACGCGTGGAGCCACCATACGAAGGTGCATTGTGCACTTGGGGACCCATCTACACCTAAAATCATTCCACAACTCACATTATGATTATTCCACCCCCATCAAATAACACCAAAATTCACCAACTAAAAATTATCAAAAACTTACCTTTAGCCCGAAAACGACCCAATTCCAATCCAATAATCAATACCCAAAATGCCTTTTCCCCATTTAACAAAACCAAAAGCAAAAAGATCAAGATCAATACTTTTAGCCCAATAAACCAGTTTCTTGAAAACACTACTAATGTACAAACATTAATGCCAAAGGTACAAGATCCCAAAATAAAATTTCCTAAAAGGGTTTTAACTAAACCAATGTTAAACATCATAAAGATTCAACATTTAGAATTTACAGTAAAAAAAAAAAAAAAAAAGGTAACTAGAACAAACAACTAGTTGCAATAAACATAAATCAATCAATGCAAGAACTTAAAAAAAGAAAGTGAAAAAAAACAATGTGATTTACCTTAAAGATTATGTTTTTAATTTCAACAAGATTCTAGCAAAATTCAACTGTTGTTGTTGTGTGTGTTTTCTTCTAAGTGTGTGTGAATGAGTGTGTTTTTAGTGTGTGACAGTGAGAAAAGATGCAAATAGGGGTTTGTCTTTTTTCTTTTTATGTTATTTTTTTATTTATTATTGACCATGATTCATGCAATTGGGGGGAAAAGTTCGTTTATTGGACACTTTTTCTATTGTGTGTGGCATGTTAGACTTAATAAAAGACCTTTGCTTTTTTTATTTTAGACAAAGATCTTTTATATCTAGAATATATGTAATAATTTTATAATTATTATATTACTAGTTTTTTTCTAATTTTGTTTAGGGTAAGTTATTATATAATTGGTTTAGTGATACGCTTTTTTGTATGTAAGTAAAATGTGTAAAGATTTTATTTTGGATAGTTATAAATTACATATTTTTTTTTTTTGAAGGGCAAATAAAAATAGATATATTAAAACTCAAACCATAGATACATCCTGTTACATAGACAGCACATGTCCCTTTCTATAAGAAATAGAAAGGGGTTGGAGACAACCTACCAAAATCAATGAGCAAAAACTCACGACCAAGCAAAACACAAACAAAAGAAAAACCCGCATGGCTAACTAAAAATATGAATTAACCCGAAGAAAAAACAAACAACCAAAAGAACATAAAGAAACCAAAACAGTTCCAGCAGCCAATTAAACACGATTGATTGGACCAGTGAACCACTCTTCTCGCTTCACATCCTCCTTCTTCGACCGGGCTGAAATCCATTCGAAAGTTCGCAACTGAACTTCTTTAAACAAATCCGGAATCATGGAACCATTCCTTCTAAATATCAACTGATTCCTATTACACCATATAATGTATAACGTGGACCAAATCACAGCTTTCCATCTCTCACTATGACTACCGTTAAAAGAATTAATACCAGGTAAAGTGAGAACATCCTGGACCGAAAACACGTCAACATTTTCTAGGCCCCACCATTCAAAAACCTGCTTCCAAACCAACTGAACCTTTGGGCATAAAACAAAACAATGGTCCAAAGATTCAATGACGTCATTACAGCTAGGACACAAGAGGGTATGAAGATCAATACCAATGTCATCGAGAGTAGCGCGGACCGGAAACCTCCCATGCCACAGCCGCCATATAAAAACACAGACCTTTTTGGGGATGCTCTTGCACCATGGAGTAACGAATTGTCTCCCGGTCGACCCGAGAGTCTTTTCATCTATCAAGTCCCTAAGATCTTTGACTGAGAACTTGCCGTCTTCACTCAACTCCCACCTGCATTTGTCCGGCACATGTTTTTTTAGTTGAACAGATTGTACCAAATTGCATAGCTCTGTAATATCCCTCATCACCCTTCCTCTTGGAGTATTCCTCCAACGCCACTCCCATGTCCAATCATCCCCCCTCCAAGCCCATTTGTTACCTACACTAACCTCTTTGCACACCTCTAAATGATATAACCTAGGAAACTGCTCACGCAACCTTCTATCCCCCACCCATATGTCGTCCCAAAACAAAATTGCCCTTCCATCCCCCACCTCCCATTTGGCTGTAGAAGCTAGGTTAATCCCGATCTTACCCAAATCCCTGCCTACTTTTACTATATTTCCCCACACACTATTCCCGATACAACTTATATTTTCTTCTAGCAACCCTCCCCCCGCCCCGTACAAACTCTTAATCACCTTGACCCACAACGTGCCATTCTCAACCCGAAATCTCCACCACCACTTGCTTAGAAGTGCCCAATTCATGGCTTTAAGACTACCGATATTTAAACCCCCCACCCCATAACCAGACAACGCCTTTTCCCATTTAACCCAGACCATATGTTTTGAGTCCCCAACCCCCCCTCCCCAAAAAAAATCTCTCCTAACGCTCTCAAGTGAATGAAGAACACTCATCGGGGCTCGAAAACAACGAGAAAAAGTACAACGATAAGCTATCGAGAACCGATTTGACAAGAGTCAATCTCCCACCAAAAGAGATCATTTTTGCCTTCCAATCTGCCAACTTACTCTTGAATTTATCTACCATTATATTCCAGTTTTCAATTCTCCCCATATTATTACCAACCGGAAGCCCTAAATAAAAAAAAGGAAGCTTCCCGGCTCGACATTCCAAACTCCTAGCATAATCTTCTATTTCCTCCATCTCAATGCCAATACCATACAATTTACTTTTGTTCAAGTTAACTTTCAATCCCGAGACAAGTTGGAAACATTTGAGAAGTTTCATCAAGTTAACAATGTTATTTCTACTCCATTTTCCTATAAATATTGTGTCGTCCGCGTATTGAAGATGTGTTAAACATACCTCATCTCTTCCTACTTTAAGACCTTCAAACAGACTGTTATTCAACACCTCTTGCATCATGATGTTCAAACCTTCGGCTACTATCAGAAATAAAAATGGGGACAGGGGATCCCCTTGTCTGATTCCACGTTCTAAGCCAAACTCCTTAGTAGGAGCACCATTAACAAGGATAGAAGAAGTAGCCGTCTCAAGACATGCACGAATCCAACCGCACCACTTCCTCCCGAAACCCATTTGATACATCACTTCGTATAAGAATTTCCAGTTGACACAATCATATGCCTTTTCAAAATCTACCTTGAAAATAAGACAACTATTCTTTGATTTTTTTATAAAGTCTACCACCTCGTTAACCAAAAGGACTCCGTCAAGAATGAACCTATAAATTACATATTGTTTTAAATTGTAATAAGATATTAAGATTGGTGGGTATGACGATCGAGGATTTATCTTATCCAAACTTTTGAAAGCATATATGTAGTAGTTAGGTTGTAGGGTCGGTTTGTCAGTATCGTAAGCTTAAGATTTAGTCAGTCGTTATGGTTATAAGAGCGTCGGTGTAACTTAGCATCTTGCTAGTTTATCGTTATTATTTTAAGAAAATAGTTGTGACTTAGTATATGTTATAAGAAAATATTGTCTAAGTTTGAGGTTGATATTTATTGCTTGCAAGTGAATTTGTTCTAAATTTTGATTTCCAAAACGAGAAATTTGTGGTACATAATAATGTGCTTTAATTTACTGTTACATAAGTCATTTAAGTTTAACAAACTTTTATGAAGTAATGAAAGCATGTCAAGTGTCAACTACACGTTTCGTGTCAAAATTGCTAAAACTAGTTTTAGCATTGACTTCGAAAGAAAAGTAACTAAACTAGGAAACAAAAGAGTGTTTAGCCATGATTTTTGAAGTGCTTAGATGACATAACATAAAGAGATGATATTTCATCCTACTTAATATTGTTACGTACCTTTATATTCACAAGTTCTCATACGTGAAAAAACTGATAATTTAATTGAAGAGAGGTAATAAGTGGAAAACACATGTTACGAATATATTTGTGTGTGAGTAAGATGAGTAGGATTAAAGTGTAGGAAAATATACCAACGCTCCATAAAATAATCATCACATTATTAGCAATACCAATTAGATTGTAAGAATAGTGTTTTGGCGTGGTTCGACAATCTGAAAGTATGATAATTATTTGTTTGAGACTTTGTAAAGTTCCGATTGCCTAAAGATTTTAATACAAGTCATCAAGAAATAATCTTAGGGTGTCTCCCCAATCCATTCAATCAAAATTTTTTTTTTATTTGATAAAATTTTTCAACCACACATTATTTATTCTTTTTCTTATTTTATGATTTTTTCAACCACAAATTATATATAATAATATATTTTCTCTCTCCTACTTTTTTCTCAGGGTGTGTTTGGTTCATGCTTTTAGGTGGGTATCACCCAAAGAAAAAATGAAACCTTTGTTTGGTTGTAACTAGGGCCCACAATTTGGGAATGATAGAATAAAAATGTGATAGATTTCATTCCACCATATTTTGGTGGGTTTTCTTGATTCCATCCAATCAATTTTTTTTTTATTTGATAGAATTTTTTCAACCAGTATTTATTCTTTTTCTTATTTTATAATTTTTTCAACCACAAATTACATATAATAATATATTTTCTCTCTCCTACTTTTTTCTCAAATCTTTCTCACATCTTTCAAACCTTTCCCAAATCCAAATTCAATTCCAATCCCACTCGCGAACCAAACGCACCCTCAAATCTTTCCCACATCTTTCAAACCTTTCCCAAATCCAAATTCAATTCCATTCCCACTTGCGAACCAAACGCACCCTTAATCATTATTGTCGCAACTTCTATAAACGAATTACATGAAATAATCAAATAATAATCATTAGTTTCAGTATAACAAAATGAATAACGTGTTGTTTTTTTAGCTAAACTAGATGTATAGAGGTATGCTAGACCCACAAAAAACTCTCACAAAAACATTCACAAGGTGACGTGTCAGTGTTTTATTGGTATGCTGTGTAACAGTTTCTCTCTCCTATTGAACCAATCAATCTCTGTCACATCAGTTTATGATTTTTTTTTTTTTTTTTTTTTTTGTGAAACTTTTTTTGTGACCCTAGCATTTCTCATATGTATAAGGCAATGGTTGACTAAACTTCTCACAAAAGCTCATAGGTTTAAAAAAGGGCAAATTACCTGAAAATGTATTTAACTTGTCACTTTTTACCATTGTATGTAGCCTTCTTTATTTTTTCCCAATCTGTCAATGAACTTGCAAAATCCGTTCATTGCGTGTAGCGGTGACCTGTTTGACCTGCTAGAGCAGGTTAAACTAACGATCGTTAGGTTTATCATTGCAATGTTAGTCCTTTAGACTAACGATCGTTTATCATGGCTACATAGAATGACAAAAAGTATCAAGTTAGATGAATTTCATTATTTTTAAAATTTATATATATTTTTTACACGTTTTTGCACACATTTTTATACACGTTTTTATACACACATTTTTATACACGTTTATACACACGTTTTTATACACGTTTTTATGCATGTTTTTATACGGATTTTTATACACACATTTGTATACACGTTTTTATGCATGTTTTTATACGGATTTTTATACACACATTTGTATACACGTTTTTATGCACGTTTTTATACACACGTTTTTATGCACGGTTTTACACACGTTTTTAAAATGTTTCAATACATACATTTTTTTACACACATTTACACACGTTTTTATACACACGTTTTTATATACGTTTTTATACACACATTTTTATGCACGTTTTTATACACATGATTTTTGTACACGGGTTTTTATACACGTTTTTATAAGCACATTTTTATACACGTTTTTATACACATATTTTTATGCACGTTTTTTTATACACATTTTTATACACGTTTTTACACACATTTTTATACATGCTTTAATGCAGATTTTTATACGGACTTTTTTACAAACGTTTCTATATACGTTTTTACACACGTTTTTATACACGTGTGTAAAAATGTGTAAAAAAGTTAAATTAAAAAAGTAAAAAAAAAAAAAAAAAAAAAAATTAAATTAAAAGTGTGTAAAAAACTTATATAAAACGTGGAAAAATCATATGGAAAACTCGGTCACTCCAAGTGTCATCTAGCTTAAGATAGCTCGTAGACGTACACTTAGTTAGTTAGCGTAATATCTTGTGGAGTTGGGTCGGGTCTTTACCCACTGTCAGCTCACTCCACAGCCCATATGGGGCGTTTACTTGTAACTATAAATACCCTTTCCCACACAAGGGAAAGGGTTGGATGTTCATTTTGCTTTGAAGCTAATATATTTCACTTTCTCTCTCTAGAATATCCCAACCTTACTTTCTTTATCTAGGAAATTTGACTTAAGCTTAATCTTCATCTTGTGTTATGATAACCAATATCCTACAAAAACGTATATAAAAACGTATGTAAAAAACGTGTAAAAAAGTTGAATTAAAAGTGTGTATATAAACGTGTGTAAAAAACGTATATAAAAACGTGTAAAAAAAGTGTAAAAAGGTTAAATTAGAAGTGTAAAAAAAGTTAAATTAAAAGTGTGTATAAAAACGTGCATAAAAATGTGTGTATAAAAACGTATATAAAAATGTGTGTACAAAGACGTGTGTATAAAAACGTGTGTAAATGTGTGTATAAAAATGCATGTATTGAAACATTTTACAAACGTGTGTAAAACCGTGCATAAAAACGTGTGTATAAAAACGTGCATAAAAACGTGTATACAAATGTGTGTATAAAAATCCGTATAAAAACATGCATAAAAACGTGTATAAAAACGTGTATAAAAATGTGTATAAAACGTGTATAAAAATGTGTGCAAAAACGTGTAATAAACGTACATAAATTTTAAAAATAATAAAAGTCATCTAACTTGTTACTTTTTGTCATTCTATGTAGCCATGATAAATGATCGTTAGTCTAAAGGACTAATATTGCAATGATAAACCTAACGATCGTTAGTTTAACCTGCTCTAGCAGGTCAAACAGGTCACCGCTACACGCAATGAACGGATTTTGCAAGTTCATTGACAGATTGGGAAAAAAAGAATGTTACATACAGTAGTAAAAAGTGGCAAGTTAAATACATTTTCAGGTAATTTGCCCTTTTGTTAAGTAAACTTATAATATTATGATAAGGTGGAGATAAAATAAGAGTCGAACACCTCTTAAATAAATGTTAGTGGCATTTTAGCAATAACTTGGGAGATGGCATGATGGTTATGGTCACCAAGTAAGAATACGTCACAAGTTGTTGTTGTTGTTTTTTTTTTTTTTTTTTTTTTGAACAAAATACGTCACAAGTTCAATAATATCCCTTTTTGTCTTCTGTACTAACTCTTTTTTTTTTTTTTTGTTTTTTTTTTTTTTTTTTTTTTTTTTTTTTTTTTTNTTCCATTTACTAATATAGACTTCTGATTAGAATAATTATGTTTAGTTTAACCTAGCTACTACTTTTGGATTCAAAATCAGCTGGCAAATACCAATGGGCAATGGCGGATTCATATATTCTTTCCAAATTTTATTTTATATTTGCCATTTTAACCAATGTTTTAAAAACCGGTTTTTATGTTGACCCGGTTAGTCATCGGTTCACCGGATCACCGGTTCAACCTGTTGAACCGTCAGGTCGAACCGGTTCTACATAGATATATATATATTTTTTTATATATTTATATTATTATATATATAAAAAAACCATTAAAATTTTATAATATAAAAAATACTTTTTATGCTTGAAATAGTTTTTTTTTTTTTGCCAAAATTCTATAAAATTAAATTTAAAAAAAAATATAAATGTTGTAATTCAAGTACAAATTTCGGTTTTCGGTTTTGACCTCGGTTCGGTTTGGTCACAGATATTTTCGGTTCGTTTTGGTTCGGTTTTCGCTTATGACCTAAAAAAAATTAACCGAACAACCCGAACCGAATAAACTGATTAACTCGAGAACCGAACCGATGAACACCGCTACATGATACTCAAAAGATTATCACCTTAGCCCACCACCATTTTGGCCCATGACCAACGCCATTTTTATTTATTTATTACTATTATCGTATAGTCCCATAAATTTAATTCTTTCAAGTTTAAACCTTTTTATGCATTGAAAACTCACAACCATAGTTATTTATGCTTGAACACGTAAAACCAAGTTAGGTGACTTCATGTCATGCTAGTTTGAACGACACACTACTTTCAAACACTTTTAAAATTGAGATAGGTACAATCCAATAAAGCTTCTTGGCCAATTCCGTTGTGAAGGAATAGGAATTATGTTATGGATGTAATACTAGAACTTTCACCCACTTGACAATGCTCGAAATATTATGTCAAAACAGCCTAAAAGGAATTGTTTAGTTTATATAATGAATTGCTTAGATGATTGAAGTAAAAGGGTTCATCCACAAAAGCTTATAGCTTTAGCAATAAGCTTTTAAGTATTTTTCAGATAGTGTTTTGTTAAAAGCTTGTTGGATTATGATAATACAAGAATATCACAAGCATGTTTGATAAGCTTAGTCAAACAACTGAAAAAAGCCTTAAATAAAAAACTAGCGTCATATAATAGATGAGGTGGGGGTTGCCTTGATGGTTGGAGCTGCACCTATGATACAGGTCACAACACTTTTTTGTTTTAATCTTCATATTAACTTGATACCTGGCATACGATTAATGCTTAATTCCTAGTGTTCTTCTAAACACATAAAACCAAATCACAGTTATTTATACTCGAACACAGAGAACTTAGTATATAATGAATCGACACACTTTCAAACACATACAAAATTAAGATTTTACATACTGTTAAAACTTTAAACTACGAGGCCAACTTTCTTGTGGAGGATTATGTTAAAGGGTATGGATATGAATATAAGCTACACATCTCAAATTAAACACAATCTTTTACTTAAGTACTTATATCACGATGCATATTATTTATGTGTTTTTTATTGAATGATACGTTCAATATTTGTGGACCTATTTAACTACTTTACGAGGCGTGAAGTTAGGCTTTTTGTCACACCACATGAGGTTTGGTTCAATTTTTGTTGTATGAGACAGAAAAAGGGCAAAAATGTGACTCTTAAAGTTGAAAAAGATAGTTGAATAAAAAGAATTTGATAAAGGACAATCTATAATGGAAAAATGGTCAAACTTGAAAAAGTTGAGTCTTGAAAGTTGAGTATTGAAAGTCAAATGTGAGAGAAAAATAATATAATTAATACTATTATTAAAACACCCCATTACGTAAAAGTACAATGATTTATTCACATTGTACAACCAATTAAAAACATATTTACCAAATTAAATACAACCAATTAAAACACAAACCGGGTTGACCCGGGACGCTTCAAACCCGGCGGGTTGACCCGTTTTCGACCCAACCTAGCAAATTGACCCGGTTTAAATCGACCCATTTTTCGACCAGAACGATTCAACCGGTTGAACTACCCGGGTCGAACCGGGTTTCAAAACATTATCCATTACTTAAAAGTACAATGATTTATTCACATTGTACAACCAATTAAAAACATATCTACCAAATTAAATACAACCAATTAAAACACAAACCGGGTTGACCCGGGACGCTTCAAACCCGGCGGATTGACCCGGTTTAATTTGACCCGTTTTCGACCCAACCTAGCAAGTTGACCCGGTTTAAATCGACCCATTTTTCGACCGGAACGGTTCAACCGGTTGAACCACCCGGGTCGAACCGGGTTTCAAAACATTATCTATTACTTAAAAGTACAATGATTTATTCACATTGTACAACCAATTAAAAACATATCTACCAAATTAAATACAACCAATTAAAACACAGACCGGGTTGACCCGGGACGCTTCAAACCCGGCGGATTGACCCGGTTTAATTTGACCCGTTTTCGACCCAACCTAGCAAGTTGACCCGGTTTAAATCGACCCATTTTTCGACCGGAACGGTTCAACCGGTTGAACCACCCGGGTCGAACCGGGTTTCAAAACATTATTTTTCGTTTATAACCTATAAACTTGTTTTTATTAATAAACTATCTGTCGCTATAAAATCCGTTGTTATCCACGGGTACTCGTCTAGTAATTTAAATTGAGAAAGAAATATTCTACCACGGGAGATGTAGTTGTAGAAAAAGTACTCTCACCAATAAGCATCTTTAATAAGCTTAGTTAAACATACATGGGAGTGAGAAGAAAAAATAAAATGAGAAGAGTGAGAAAAGTTTCCAACCACACAATTCAAATAAGAAGGAGAAATTTAAGGGGAGATGCATCTATTTTTGCAGGTGCATCTCAAATGTGTGGTTGTGGTTTCTTCTCATCCTTCTCATTTTAGTTTTTCTTCTCATTTGATCCTAACTCAAACATACATTAAATAAAAGATATTGCCATTTTATAAGCACGTATGGGTTTGGTTTAGTGGTTATATACTTATATATGGGTGCCAACTTATATACTAAGGTCAAAAGTTCAATACCCACTAAGAACGTCTCTATGCTTTTTTATTTTATTTATTTTTTAACTGCCCCATAAATGACACTCTTGAGCAAAGAAAATGTATTTATGTTATTGATATGTTAGTATTTAAATACAAGTAATTTAGAAAGTATGAGATGTACAACGTAAGACGATAACAGAATGATAATATCTCATATAGCGTACTGATGAGGTATGGTTAATACGCCCACGCAAGATCGAGGCTCCATTGGAGAAACCGATCTTGGATCGTATAAAAGTGAACCGATATATGCAGAACCTTAAGTAGTTAAGTGTAGTGTTAACAAATAGCAACACTTACAAAATAATATTCCGAGGATACATGCTTCATGCACGCCTAAAAAATAGGATTTGCACAAAGGTAGGTAACCCGTGTTGTCACAAAATAGGGATGGTGGCTGAGGCAGCTTGATTCCCAATTCAAGGAGTAGCTTTTGATCTACATAAGGTCAGCGGTGGTGTTGGAAACATTTTTATACTCAGCTTTTGTTGATGATCAAGAAGCTGATTTTTTACCAGCAGACTTCCAATAGATGGTTTTAACAGGCTGCCCTATTGAAGAAAACGACCATGATTTTTGACGAGCAGACTTCTAAGCGATTTCCAATCACTAAATGCTGTCAGTTTTAACGGGCTGCCCTTTTGAAGAAAATAGCCATGATAAATAGTTATCTTTAAATAGCGGAGTGCAGGTTTCACTACGGTCCAATGTAATTCCATAGGTGAATGCATAAATTAGGAGAGGCGATCCACAGTGCATGAGACATCAGAAAGTGTCAAGATAAGTATTGAAGAGTGAAGACCACCAACGACTTTCCTTTAAGTGGTTGGATCAATAAGAACATAGCCATCTTTGAGAAGCAAAGGAGTCCTGTAACACTTGGGAGTGTTAACCTCTTTAGCTTCAACCATTGAGAAAGATCAACAACATGTCTATGTTGAGATATAAATTGACCACCTGTTGTGGGCATGTCTTCAACGCCCAAAAACTTATGCAAGTTTCCAAGATCTTTTAATGGAAACCTACAATTAAGTTGGATCTGAGAATGAAAGAGTCTAGAAAATAGTTGTTGTTGCCCGTAGTAACAATGTCATCGACATAAACTAAGAAGTAGAGACAAACACCATTCTCCTTGCACATAAAGAACGAGAATCAGCTATGAAGTTTGAAAATTCGAACTGAAGAAGAAAGCCTTTTAAGTTCCTGGAACCAAACTCGTGGAGCTAATATTTCATGTCTATATATAATATTTCTATAAACCATAGAATTCGAGAAAACCAGTAAATCTGCCAACTTTTTTTCTCTTTTTTTCTTATCACATATAACATGATACTCAAAAGAAGACCGCCTAAGCCCACCACCATTATGGCCAATGACCAATGCCTACTTTTCTTATTATTGTAGTCTCACAAATCTAGTTCTTTCAAGTTTAAACCTTTTTATTTTTATTTTTTTTACATTGAAAACCCACAACAATAGTTATTTATGCTCGAACACATAAAACCAAGTTAGGTGACTTCATGTCATGCTAGTTAGTTTGAACGACACACTACTTTCAAACACTTTTAAAACTGAGATAGGTAATACATTCCAATGAAACTTCTTGGCAAATTCTGTTGTGAAGGAATAGGAATTATGTTATGGATGTATACGCTTAATACTAGAACTTTCACCCACTTGACAATGCTCCAAATATGATGTCAAAATAGCCTTAAGGGGGAATTGTTTAGTTTATATAATGGACAGTTTGGACGATTGAAGTAAAAAGTTTGTCCACAAAAGCTTATAGCTTTGGTAATAACCTGTTAAGTACTTTTCGGATAGTGTTTGAATAACCTTTAATATTATATTATGATAATGCAAAAAAATTGTAAGCACCTTTGATAAGCTTAGTCAAACAACCCTTAAATAAAAACTAGTGCTATTTAATAATTGAGTTGGAGGGGTGTCTTGATGGTTGCATGTGCACTTATTATCCAACAGGTCACAAGTTCAACACCCATCGCGATCCCTTTCAACTTTTTTGTCTTAATTTTCATATTTAACTTTTCTCTAAGAATATAAGCTACACATCTCAAATTAAAAACAATCTTTTACGTTAGTACTTTTATCACGATGCGTATCATTTATGTGTTTTTTAATGAATGATCCGGTATATTTGTGTACCTATTTAACTAGTTAACGAGGTGTGAAGTTAGGTTTTTTGTCACACCACATGAGGTTTGATCCAACTTTGTTGTATGAAACAGAAAAAGGGCAAAATGTGACTATCTTAAAGTTGAAAAAGATATTTGAATAAAAAGAATTGGATAAAGGACGAAAAAGAAAATATTCTATCACGGGAGATGTTGTAGAAAAAGTACTCTCAGTCTCTCACCAAGCAGGTAGGAGGTTGGTTAAATAAATGACGCATTAAAAGTTATTGCCATTTCATAAGCACGTAGGAGGTTGGTTCAGTGGAGCTTGTTTTGAACCATATTAAGAAACTGCTTAACCAAACAGTATCACCTCAATAAACACGACATATCAAGTGTACAATGATGCACACAGTTGCACAGATTTCAGACGACTCAATACATGTGTTCCAGACACTATGGACCAAATTACACAGATCGATCAAATTAGAAAGCACGAGTCTTTAACACCCTATCTAAAAGATGCGGCAAAAGGTGTTCTTAGGGAAGGTAACATATTTGATGTCAATAAAAACATAAGAAAATCAAACATTAGTTGCATTTAAAGAATTAAAAGCAAAACAAATTCAGGTTCATTGCTATGTACAATCACTTGGTACAACTAAAAAGCTAAGGAAAATACAACAAAAACATACACTGCAAGGGTATTATGCGGAAACAAGTAAAGGGAAGTCTAACGCTTAGCTGAGAGTTAAGCCATTAATGGTGGATATCAACAAAAAAAGACGAGCCAGTAAAAGGCATCATAAGCCAAAGAAACAAAAAGAATCAGACATAAAACTGGTTGAAACATACACAACACATTTGAAAATCGTCCGTAACCACTTACCAGGTCTGTAGATAACATTTCTATAAACCATAAAAATCGACAAAACCAGTAAATCACGAGCACAGAAGAATAAGCAAATCCAATACAAAGTACTGATTCTTTCCTAACATTCCTAGTTTAATTTTTATTGAAGCTGTTCTGTCACCGTAAGTGTTAGAATATTAGTGTGTAATAGTTAGGATATAAGTTTAGGGGGTTAATTGTATTTTAGCTCAAACTTAAGGAGGTTAGTCATGTATTAGGAAAGTTCCTAACCTCCTCAATTGTAGATTCCTTGTTCACCAAGGATTAGGTTTCTCCCCCCTCATTCTCTATAAATAGGGATGAGGGGGTGAGGTTTTATTTGTACCTTCTTTTCTTGCTCACGTTTAATAAACGTTTGAGTGTAAATATCTCGTGTGTATTGGTGCCATTCGGCATTAAGGGATCATAACCCTTTGCCGAGGTCTTGTTGGAGTAGTTCTTGATTCGTGGTTCCGCTCTAGAAACCGGTTTGTTGGATTTCTTCCAACAATTGGTATCAGAGCCAAGTTCGAGAAGACCGAATCACGCAACGTGGATAGAGCCAAAACAAGAGAAACGAGTAGACCGGGTTTGGTTCGTCGGTTACTGCGTAGTCGTGGGAGAATTGGCGCTGCGGGTTCGTTAACCGTTGGATTTCTACGAAATTCGAACCGTAGGTTGAAGACACATAGATCTGGGATCTTACTGGAGGGATCGTGCATCAGAGCTTCCAGGAAAAAGATATAGGCTGTCGAAGTTTCTGGTGTGGTTGTGTTCTTTATCGTTTTTCGGTTATTCTTTGGCTATCGTTGTGTAGATTACAAGGTTTAAGGTTTCTAGGTTTACGAGTCAAGATTACTTGGGCAACAAGGTTCTTGAAGTTGTCTTGCAAGGAGGTGGATCGATTCTCTTAGGGCTATAGGAAATCGTTTTCTTTTGTCATAAGGTTCTTGGAGTTTCGGTTTTGAGCTTCAAAGGTGACAAGGTTTTGCAAGAAGTTTCAACTTCAAGTTTTCGGTTTCTTGGAATTCAAGTCTTGGTGGTTCTTGGAAGACAAGTAAGGTTTAGCTTTGTCTTGGGATTCAAGAAAAGTGATTACTTGGAGTACAAGGTATATCAAGGTTGTAGACTTGAGGTGGAAAGATCGAAGCTTTAGGGTTTCTCTAAAGGTTAGTAGATCAATAATTACAAGAAAGCGGATTTAGCACACGGCTTGTGAGACTTGTTGGTAAAGTTGGTTAAAAAGCAACTTGACAAGGTTTGTAGCAAGGTTAAAGAGGAATGGCTAGTATGAATACTAGGTTAAACATCGAAAAGCTCGATGGGAATATTGTACAAAAACATGGAGGTTCAAAACAAGTTGGGTTCAAGCAACTTGGTCTTGGTGTTAAAACAAGGGTCCATGGAGTACATGTTCAAAATCGTGTTTGGTTTGAGGTGGAACTGCAGGGAGCTCAGGAAAATCGTGAAGCTGAGGTAATTCAGGAGAGTAACGATCATGCTGCAGTGGCTCAAAGAAAGTTGGAGGTTAAACAACTTGAAGGAAAGACAAACACGGATTGCTTGGTAAATAAGCAGGTACATCTTGGTGCAAAGGTCGGGGCAGACATTATGAAAACCGGAGCACTTGGTCAAGAGGGTGCAGAGGGTAATGCTGCTGAAAGGTATAGAGGTGACAGTAATATGGCTGCTTTAGGAGTTGCTGAAGTGATAGAAGAATATACACATGAGTCATTGACTTTCAGGGATGCAGTTGCTTGTGAGGTAATTTCCAAGTGGATGGCTGTAATGAAAGAAGATATGGATACTCGGTCTAGTATGTGTATGCTCAGCAACAGGTTCAGACGAAGCAGTGACGACAGCTCAGTATATTACTGGAAGTATGCACCAGGTTTGTTCATATATCTATTCCTCTATATAGATTATATGGGGTTTACTTACGAAAGTAAGGCTGAGATCTGGGTTACCAAGGGTTTGCTGGATGAAGCAAAGGAAAATATACTTGGTATGGAGATCTTCAGGACTCAGAGTGGTAATACTCTGAGGGTGTCACGATTCAGGTTTTCCAACGGAATGTCGGTTCAGATATTGTTGGGGGGACACTCTACGCTGTCGTTAGAGGGTAGTCTGTCAGGGAATCGTGATGAAGAAAAGAAGAGTAAGGGGTCATGTATATATGCAGTTGGAAGTCATAAGTATCAAGTTGTCTGCACGAGACCTGACATAGCATCTGCGGATGTGGGAATGTTGGATAGGTTTGATCGTGGATTACAGATGGACGTACATGCTCTTGTGGATTCTGACTACGTCATGGGTAGATCAATCACAATGTACGGGTTTATGATACAGGAATGTGCGGTGAGCTGGGAAGCTATGTTGCGGCACATGATGGCTTTGTTAACAACTGGAGCGGAGTATATGACACTTGCTGGAGAATTGAAGGAGGATACATGGCTAAAGGGACTCTCTACAGAGTTAGGATTTGAGCTAAGGTTAGTAGCGGGTCTTGCTACTGGTGCCTTGACAAAGGCGGTCCCCGGTCCGAGGTTCCAGCACTGGTTGAAGCTGCTGCGTATCGGAGAAGGCTAACTATTACCACTAAGGTGGAAATTGTTAGAATATTAGTGTGTAATAGTTAGGATATAAGTTTAGGGGGTTAATTGTATTTTAGCTCAAACTTAAGGAGGTTAGTCATGTATTAGGAAAGTTCCTAACCTCCTCAATTGTAGATTCCTTGTTCACCAAGGATTAGGTTTCTCCCCCCTCATTCTCTATAAATAGGGATGAGGGGGTGAGGTTTTATTTGTACCTTCTTTTCTTGCTCACGTTTAATAAACGTTTGAGTGTAAATATCTCGTGTGTGTTGGTGCCACTCGGCATTAAGGGATCATAACCCTTTGCCGAGGTCTTGTTGGAGTAGTTCTTGATTCGTGGTTCCGCTCTAGAAACCGGTTTGTTGGATTTCTTCCAAGAGTAAGAATATGAAAAGAATCTGCTGCAATCAGCAACTAAATTAAGTGGACTTACTGAGTCAAAACTCGGATATATGGCCAAAAAATCTCCACAATGCCATGTATTTTAGCCTTAGATCAATAATTCTCAAAGACCAAAATCTCGAAGAAATCATGTCAACCCCAAATTCTATGTTTAATATGCATGAAAGAAGCAGTAACAAGTAAAGTGATTAAAAAACCATAATTCTACCATTGAAACAGGCCAAGAAAATATCTAGCAATTTTTAGCAAAATTTCAAGAGAAAATAACATAATGTTATGGAAACCGAATGTCCAAGCTCTCTGAAAAACGGCTATCACAAACTTGGAATATACATATTAACAGAGGCAGCATCTGTAAATCTCTGAATAATAACAAATTAAAAAGCATCTTTCAAAAGTTTTGTTAGTTAAAAAAATAAAATAAAAGCTATTGTCATTTATGAATGTGTAGGGAGTTTTGTCTGACGGTTATGTGTGCATCTTTTACACTGTAGGTCGCAAGTTCAATACCCATGAGAGCACCCTTCCCTCTTAGATTTTTTTTAGCGTAAGCTTATTAATTAGCTCAAAGTTAGACCTATTTGACATAGATTGAAATATTATGTCAAACATGCGTTAAGGGAATTGTTTGTTTTATATTTAAGTTTAGTAAACTTTTATGAAGCAAAGAAAGCATGCCAACGTTTTACTAAAACTAGTTATAGCAATGACTATGAAAGTAAAGTAACTAAATTAGGATAAAAAAGTCTTTAGCCATGCATTTTTGAAGTGCTTAGATGAGATAAAAGAGAGAAAGTCAAACTTAATATTTCTAGATATCTTCTTGTTCAGAGGTCTTGATACGTGAAAAACTAACGATTTAATTGAAGAGAGATAATAAATGAAAAACACATGTTATATTTTTGTGTGGGTGACAGAATGATTAGTAATAAAGTATAGGAAGATATAACAGTGCCATATAAAATGATCGTTAGGTGATTAGCTATAACAATTGGATTGTAAGAACAGTGTTTTGATGTGGTTCGACAATCTAAAAATATGATAGTTATTTGTTTGAGACTTTGTAAAGTTCTAATAACCAAAATATTTTAATACAAGTCACCAACAAATAATCTTAATCGTTATTGTCGCAGCTACTATAAACGAACTATATGAAAGAGCAACTTGATAATCAAATAACAATCATTAGTTTCAATATTACAAAATGAATAATGTGTTGTTTTTTAGCTAAACAAGATGTATAAGGAGATAGTTGGCTAAACTTCTCATAAAAGCTCATAGGTTTAGAAAATGTTACTGCTAAGAGCCCTCGGTATAGTGGCTGATGGCTCAAGCCATGGCCGATGGCGCGAGTCTATGGCACGAGCAGTGGCGGATCCAGGATTTTGGATCGTGTGTGGCACGATTTTCGGCTCGCTTCCCTTCTTAAAATCGTTCTAAAATTTAGTTTTCATTTTTACAAGTAAAACTAGTTTTTTTTTTTTTTTTTTTTTTTTTTTTTTTTTTTTTTTTTTTTTTTTTTTTTTTTTTTTTTTTTTTTTTTTTTTTTTTTTTTTTTTTTTTTTTACTCTTTCTATCCATGTAATTAAAACATGGTATAAAACAATATAAATCATTTTAATCGTAATACATTTTATGATATTTTTATAAATTTAAATAAAAGGCAAATAATTTTTGTGAGAAAGTTATGATAATTTACATTATCAACTTATATCTCATTCCTTAATACACAGTTTCTTTTCTTTTCTTTCATTAAACTTCAACAAAGTTGAAGCAAAACACTGGAATATAGATCCAATTTTCAATTACAAAAGATAAATTTGAAGGTAGATCTAGTGCAAAGTGACAAAACATAAAAATATAAAACCGTTAAATATTCTAACTAAACAAAAGTGAGCTGTGACATCAATTTTGATCCACCAACTAGACTTACCCACACCATAAATCACTACAAGCCTCATATATTAAATATTAAAATGAGCCAATTAGGTTCCCAAGTCCCAATATAGCCTCGTATATAAAATTAAAATGAGCCCATTGTTCCCAAGTCCCAACATATTTATACAACACTGACAAAAAGTATGTCCACTACTAGTACTTCACTTGCACTATTCATCATCTTCAAATTCTATCTTCTTTCTTTCTTTCTTGCAATTTTTCTAAAAACAAAACTCAAAACATAGTTCCCTGAAAAATGGGTGTAGCACTTCCGAAAAACCAAAAAAATTCACAAAAAATTACAGTTCATTGGCCAAAACCGTATGTGGCACGTGCCACAGGTGGCTCCGGCATAGCTCCGCCCTTGGGCACGAGGAACCACACCGTGGTTGGGCTGGTGCGTGATGGCGCCGTAGCCACCAGCTCACGTCAAAGGTATTTTTCCTTTTTCTTTTTCTCCTTTTTGGGTGTTTATGAGGGATAATATACCTTTTATATGCTCTTAAATTAGTTACTGAATGTATAAAAGGAATGTGTAAAAGTTCAGAATTTGGGTTGTTAATGCCTTAATGGTGTTATATGTTTGAGGAGGAAGACGTGATGATGTTTGGTGGGGCCATATTAAAGTCTTATTCTTTTGTGCAATGTTCCATTTAGCCCCTTTAAAATTATACTTTGTGGATTTGGCAGCAATGTTTCTGTTAATACAAATATCGCCTAAAAACGTTATTTATATTTTACGATCTTTGCTAAGTTTTGTTAATGACAAAGTACAAACTTTAGCTTATAAGTAATTCATCACTTTAGTTTTAAGTCTTGTATAAACTAGACTTAACATTTCTTTTTAAACATAAACATAGTTTTTGTTTCTTTAAAAAGAAAGTGTCACATCACATTAATAGAAAGTTTATGTGTTTGACCATCTTTGGTTCTTACACACTTTTGGAAGTATTCCACATTGAGTCAATGCATAAGTTGATGTGACATTGTGTGTGTCATAACTTAGTATTTACTTCCTTAATAAGAAAGTGTCACATCTCATCAATGTGCACTTATAGTAAGTTTGTGTGTTTGACCTTCTTTGTTCTTACACAACCTTGGAAGTATCCTTCATTGAGTCAATGCATGATATATATTGATGTGACCTTGTTTGTCTTGGAGGGATTTACTTTGTGTGCAAGTTTGGACATGTCAGTCCTGGCGGAACCCTGGGGGTACACGGGCGGAACCCTTGTGAGGGTGCCGCCGTTTCCGCCAGAGCTGACATTTGGTTATCTATAAATACCAACCAACTTGCAAGAAATCCCTCATCACTTTAGGCCATATTATTTGCATATCCTCTCATCTAACTCAGTAACATTTGACTTGTGTGATTCTCTTATGTAGCAAGGAGTTCACAAAGTCATTCGAGAAGTTACAAGTATTCAACTCAACGTTGCAAGACTTGTTATCTTTGTTGTGTATAGACTTCGGTAGTTTATACGTTAGTTGTATTATGTGTAAAAGTGATCGGTTTGTATTTTAGGCCTCAAAATACATAGTGTGTAGGGAGTGGTTGTACCCTTGGTAAAGAACTCGACATCTAGCTTAGTGTCGGTAAAATTGTAAGCGACGATGGGAGTGGTTGTACCCGTGTAAAGAACTCGACATCTAGCCTAGTGTCGGTAAAGGAAATTGGGCGACGATAGGTTGGTTCTACCTTGAGTTAGAACTCGGTATCTAGCTTTGTACCGGAAAAAGTGTAAGCGACGATTGTAAAGGTTTCTCCACCGAGAAGGAGTTTGTTGACTAGTGAAAGAAACTCTCGAGTTGGATACTCGGGGCGTGGACGTAGGGCAAGGAAAATAGAGTTCCTTGTAGCCGAACCACGATAAATACTCGTGTCATGGTTTGATCGTTTCTTTCTTTATTCTTGCATGCTACGTATTATCTTTTGGTTTACATCTTTGATAGTATCTTTGCTTATATCGTCAATAGTAATAAAAGTATATCATAGATTATAACTTTGATTATACGAAAGTTTTAAAAGGATAATTAACCTAAAAAGCGGTAAACTATTCAACCCCCCTTCTAGTTTTCCACAATTGGCATCAAGAGCTACGTTACTCAAGTTCTTTAAAATATATTGTATTTTAAAACTTGGATCGATCCATGGATTTTGAAAATCTCAAAGAAGGGCAAAAACCACCGCTATTTGAAAAAGAAAACTTTCTTGAATGGAAAAGCAAATTTGAAAACTATGTGAGATCAATTGATCAAGATCTTTGGCATATTATTTCTATTGATGATTTCAAACCAACGAACACGAGTTTTGAAAATCAAAATGATTTTTCCAAATTTGATAAAAACACTAAAGCTAAGGTAATGATTTACAAAGCTTTAACAAGAGTCGAATATGAGAGAGTGTTAAGTTGTCAAACGGCAAATGATATTTGAAAAAAATTTGTCAAATCATCATCAAGAAATATGTCAAGTCAAAGATGATCAATTTGATCTTGCATATGAGTTAGAAGTTCTAGAAAAACTAATAGATAGGCATTTACTAGAAGTGAATACATGTACTACTAGTTTAAATGTTTTCAATGAAGGTACAAGTGAAGATGAGCATGTATGTCAAAGAGAACTTGCTTGTGAAATATGAAATGACACGGATGTAGATGAAAATGAACATCCGACTAGTGATTCTCAACTTGTTGAAACAACAAGTACAAGTAAAGATGAGTACGTGCGTCAAAGAGAACTTGCTTGTGAATCATGGAACGACACGGATGTAGACGATGATGATCATCCGATTAGTGATTCTCAATTCATTGAAATAACAAGCAAGGTACATGTTGAAACCAAACATTTTTGCTTCGACACTTTTCTCTTGGAATTTTCTAAATTAGAAAATGAGTCTAAACTCTTAGGTAACATGAACCTAAAAATTATCTTTAACAATGAGTCTTCAAAATCCCTAGGGAACAATTTTGAAAAGGAAATCTTGTTAGAAGATAAAATGTCTAGACTTGAGAGTAATGTTGAAATTGATCTTGAATGTAAAATATGTCTAGATTATAAACATGAGATTAAAAAGCAAATTGAGAAAGGGAAAATGTTAGCTAAATTTGATGAAAGCTCAAAATCTCTTGAAAGATTGTTAAGAAGTCAAAAGTTGTTTAGAGATAAAACCGGATTAGGATTTAACTCAAGATCATCATCAACAAGTGAAACAAAGAAAGTAAACTTTGTTAAACCTAGAAAAGAGATTTAGAGTTAGCTTAACCTTTAAATAGAAACTCATGACAAAAGGATTAAGAATATCATATTCTATGATTGTGTATGATTATCTAACCCTCTTGGATACATGAGAAATTGAGCTTCCAAGTGTATCGTCAAACCAAGATCTTACGCCTTGAGCTTATCATCTTGATAGCATCTCTACGCAAATTAAAAGGTACACATTGCTTCAACTTGCCTTTTGATTGTCTCTTGCTTCTTGCATTATGTGTTATAGTATGTGCTATTTGGTAGTGTGTATCCCTATGTGTTTATGTGCTATTAGGATTTACTAAGATTAGTTTCTCTACGTAGAGGAATTACATCTTTAGTACTAGTAGGAGATATAAGGTGGATTCGGTTCCTTAACCGTCAAGAGAGTAACATGAGAAACTCTTGAGTAAGTCTCACTTAACTCTTGCTCACAAGTGAGCTAACTGAGAATCTCCTAAAGTGATAACACGTCTTGCACTCTTGTGATGCTTGCTAAACAACATCCTTAAACTCCACACTTTGAGTCTTCAACATCCTAGATTTACACATTAAAAGTGACACTTAGTCACATGATGTTGTATCTCGTGGACTTTTTCATAAACCAATAAAGTTCACAATGTTGTTTGAAAGAAAACCTAAAAGAGTCGAGGAGTCGTTGAATAGAACATTTAACGAAAGACCACCTCCTTCTAAGATATCATCTTCGGTAGATGATGACTTAGTCGAAAGTCCAACAAAGGTAAGACAAGTAAGTTAAGTAAAATGACAAGGAAGATGAACTATTAAAAGAAAGAAACATAGATGTTTAAAATCCTTAAGTCATAAATTAACAAGTGACACAACATTTAGGTTAAAGGTCACAATGTAAGCAATGTCGTCTTACCTCGAGTCAAACATGGAATCAAGTAACATTGACCTTGGTCATATGTCTTGAGTCATGAGTCTTTGATTAAATCAATCAAATGTGATAAAAACAAGCTCTTGGACATTAGAGTAAAACTACAAGTTTTAACAAATTAGACCTTTCAAAAATAGATTGTGTGAATGTAGTGTCAACAATTGAAAGAATCTTTGATAACAAAAGCAAGTTCCAAAAGCAAGAAATTATCACTCAAAGACATTCCTAGTTACTCTCTTGTTCTCAATAGTTAAGTAGTCGATGACTTGTCAAGAATGAGGTTAGTAAATCCGTAGGTAAAACCAAACATAAAGAAATGTTCGGAAGACTACTTGTTTCCATAACAATTAGATTCGACATTATGTTTGGTGCTTATCTATGTGCTCGTTTTAGAAAAGAATCTAAAACATCCAATTTGGAAGAAAGTGTTTGAATGCGTCAAAAGAAACTACACAAAGAATTATGGTATCCCAAAAGAACGGGAATAGAAACCATAAGTGTACACCGAGTCGAATTATGAAGGTAATTAAGATAAGAGAAAGAGCACAAGTTGTACTTGCACTTTTATTCTTCATTACCAAATGATTCTCAAAGGAGCTTGAAGCTTTCAAAACGACATTGGACGAAGAAGCATGTCAACAAACTCCTTGAAGATCAAGCAAACTCACGTCAACGACGGAACCCCTCGTTTCAACAAAGGAAGCGTCAACGTCAGCGTCAATCCAATCCATTATGCCCTTGGAATGACATAATGAGATTCTTTGTCTTAGAATTGGTAAAAATGCTCATTGAGGAACATCTCAACCAATATCGTTCATTCCGATAACCACATTGGTAGACACCCATTCAAAACCCCGTGGATTAGGATTCTTCAACCTTCCTAGACCTAGTTTAGGACTTGTGAAACCTAAAACCTTAGGATTGAACACTAGAGTTTTGATCACGTTAATCACAACAAAATTCCTTTGTTTTGCTGCTGAAATGGCGGAACCCTCAGGCCATACGGGCGGAACCAAATATTTGGTTCCGCCGTATCCGCCGAACCTGCAGTTTATTTTTTTTTCATCCAAAACCAAACACTCTCCATACTCATTCATACACTTCAAACAGCAAAAACCTCCCAAAAACACACAACCCCACGAATTTTAGGGCTCTCATTCCAAACTCTTCAAATCAAATCAACTTGGTAAGTGTTCTAATCATAATTGCATTTTCAATTCATGAATCACATTTTCATTTACATTCATTAACTAAAATCTTAGTGTTTATGCATAAAACTTTTTGATTCATGAAAAACTTGGTTGCAAACCAATCATGCCTTTCATTAGTTAATATTTGTAATCTTTGGTAATTAAGTTAGCCTTAGATGTTATCTTGAATTACCAAACACTTCAAGCACATTGTCCCTCAAAATAATTTTATCATTTAGGACATAACTTTTCGCCACATTGTTAAAACAAATGAAAAACGTTGTTAAAACATCACTTGCATGTTGTCTCTTGAATGCTAAAGAGGATACATAACTAATATGTATTTTAGGGTACATTCAATTGAAGACACATCCAATTAGGAGCGTTTGGTTATCCTTTGTTTTTCCAACAAAATTTGCATAACAAAACAATTTGGTCATCTAAACGAGTCAAGATAACCAAGTCTCCACATTCAGTTGCATATAGGAACACATTAGAACATCCACATTGTTAAAGGTCGTTAACATAAGTCTTTGTGTTTTTCTAGGAATCAACATGCCTCCCGCGAAATTCTCCGATCACAAGGAAACCCTTAAGTACCTACCCAAACACCATAACGTGTATCCTATGCTGTTTATGTGCTATTAGATTACTGCAAATTAGTTTCACTCCTACCTAGAGGAGATTACATCTTTAGTACTTAGTAGTAGATATAAACGTGGATTCGTTCCTTACCGTCAAGAGGTCCATGAGAACCTTCGAGTTAAGTCTCACTAACCTTGCTTCACAAGTGAGCTAACTGAGAATCTCCCTAAAGTGATAACACTCTTGCACTCTTGTTGATGCTTGCTAAACAACGATCCTTAAAACTCCACGACTCTTGCAGTCGTTCCAACATCCTAGATGATTCACATTGAAAAGTACACCTTAGTCACATGATGTTCGTATTCGTGGACTCTTTCATAAACGCAGAAGGTCAACAATGTTGTATGAAAGAAACCGTAAAAGAGTCGAGGGAATCGTTGCCAATAGAACATTTAACGAAAGACCACCTCCTAAACTAAAATATGCATCCTTCCGGTACCGCAAGTGATCCGACCTTAGTCGAAAGCCACAAAGTAAGGACAAGTAAGTTAAGGGTAAAATGACACAGCGAAGGACTAACCCTATTAACGAAAGACCAACCATAGAGGTTAGAAATCCCTTAAGCATAAATATAACAGAGGTGAGACAAATTTATGGTAAAAGGTCACAATGCAAGCATGTCGTCTTACCCGGCTCCGAGTCAAACATGGAGATACCCAAGCAACATTGACCTTGGTCATATGTCTTGCAGTCATGAGTCTTGCAGTTACAAAAGATCAATCAGAATGTGATAGAAACGCTTTTTGGCATTAGAGTAAAACACAAGATTTAACAAACTAGAACATCAAAACGTAGATTCGTGTACATGCTACGTGTCAACAATTGAACACAACTCTTATGATAGACAAAAGGCAAGCTCCAAAAAAGCCAAGAAATTACTCACTCCAAAGAAATTCCCAAATTAACTTTTCTTGCTTCCCCTCATACGTTATAGCTAGTTATGATCTTAGTCAAGAATGAGAGTAGTAAAGTCCTAGGTAAACACTAAAACATACCGAGAAATGTTCGGAAGGACCTACTGTTCCATACAATTAAGATTCGACATTATGTTTGGTGCTTATCTATGTGCCGTTTTAGAAAAGGATTTAAAACTCCCCAATTTGGAAAAGTGTTTAATCTCAAGAAACTACAACACACACGCAAACCGATCCCAAAAGAACGGGATAGAAACCATAAGTGTACACCGATCGAATTAATGAGGCCAAATTAAGATAAGAGCAAAGAGCACAAGTTTACTTGCACTTTATTCTTCATTACCAAAAAATTCTCCAAAGGAGCTGAAAGCTTTCAAGAACGACATTGGACCCAGAAGCATGCTCAACAAAACTCCTTGAAATCAAGCCAAACTCACGTCAATGGACGGAGACCCCGGTCCCGTTGTCAAACAAAGAACGTCAGACGTCAGCGCAATCCAATTCATCTAATGCCCTTGGAATGAGCATCAATGAATTCTTGGTCCTTGAATTTGGTAAAAATGCTCATTGAGGAACATCTCAACCAAACTCGTTCATTCCGAGTAGCACACATCCTGTAGACACCCATTCAAACCCCGTGGATTAGGATTTCTTCACTTCCTAGACCCTAGTTAAGGATTTCACCACCATACAAACCTTAGGATTGAACACTAGAGTGTTTGATCACGTTAATCACAACAAAATTCTTTTGCTTTGGCTGCCTGAACTGGCTGAACCCTCAACGCCATAACGGGCCATAACAAAATATTGTGGATTCCGCGCAGGTAGTTCCGCCAGAACCTGCAGTTTATTTTTTTTTACATCCAAAACCCAAACACTCTCCAAACCTCATCCTCACACTTCTCAACAGCAACACAATCAACAAACACACAACCCGAAACGAATTTCTAGGGCTCTCATGTCCAAACTCTTCAATCAAACTCAACTTGGTAAGTTTCTAATATAGATCTGCATTGTTCAATTCATGAATCGCACATCTTTCATTACATTCATTAACTAAAATCTTAGGTTACATAAAGACTTTTTGATTCACTGAAACGAACTGTTGCAAACCAATCATCTTTCATTAGTAAATATTTGTAATACTTTGGTAATTAAATAGCCTTATTACTTATCTTCAATTACCAAACAATTTCAACACATTGTCCCTCAAAATACAATCTTCATCATTGATTGAGGACATAAGCGCTTTCGCCACATTGTTAAACAAATGGAAAGAACGTTGGGGTAAAACATCACCTTCATATTTCTCCTTGATGCTAAAGAGGATAACATACACTCAATATCGTCATTTTCGGTACATTCAATGAGACACACCTCCAATTAGGAGCGGTTCTGGTTATCCTTTGTTCTTTTCCAAACAAAATTTGCTACAAAACAATTTGGTCATTAACCGAGTCAAGATAACCAGTCTCCAACTCGTTTGCATATAGGAGACCACATTAGAGACATCCACATTCGCTTAAAGTCGTTTAACATAACGTCTTTGTGTTTTTCTAATGAAATCAACATGCCTCCCGCGCAAATTCTCCGACGTCACAGGCAACCCTTAAAGTACTACCCAGAACCACCATAAGACCAAAGGACTTGATAAACTTGATCAATAGAGACTTTAAGGCTTTCTAGAAAGGTGGAATCAATGTTCTGACCGCTTCATTGAATGTACCGTTTTATGACTAAAGCCTTAAAGGTCTCCCTACTCCTGATCTTATCAAGTCCTTTGGTC
>LBNU01008683.1:0-12525 GCA_014162995.1 Artemisia annua | reverse complement strand
TTTTTATAATTTATTTTCTTTTAAAGACATAATACTAAGAAATGTAATAATGATGATACAAAACAAACAAGAAAAAGAAAATATATAGAACATTTTAATAATATTGTTTATGAAAATATGAAGATGATTTATATCTAAAATAACCACAAATTTTTAAATTTCCTAACATAATCTTAAATATATTAAATTTTATTTAATATATTACCAAATATAGTTGACTTATGTTTAAGAAAGAGTTGTCATATATTGCTCGAACTATGCACGATTAAAAAAAATTCGTTTTTATTTTCAGTTTCACTAAATGTTTTTATACGTATTTGATACATATAAAAAAATTTCTTTTAGTTAAACTACCGTATGTTATACGGAACACTTAACCAAAATACCATATAAAATCTTATTGCCATGCATGGGTTTAATTTAACCTAATAAAATTAGATGTATGTTTTACATTTTTAAGAAACTTGCAAGTGTAACCGACAACTTGCCATTAACAGGTTGTCATAAAAATTTGGTTATATGAACTAGGAATGTTTTTATATCTTTCCGATTAAAAATTTACCTATTTGTGTAGGAAGCAAATTACAAAAATAGTCTGATGGGACGAGAAAGTCTAAGAGATGCATTATAGAGAAAATAATGAATTGCAGACCTTTCTTGGTCGTGTTGTTAAAAACAGAAATTAATAGGTGTGCATATAACAACCCAACGAATATTTTTAATTTTTTCTAGACTTTTCATCGTCAAATTTTGGTGTCATGCCACATATTTGGACTATACTATGATCACCCCATTTTTGTGACCGGTTTAGTGGTATGCGACGACTCAGTCTAGATAAGTAAAAGAAGATTGTCACTATTTATGAGCAACAAAATCAAATATAATGAGTTATCGAGAGTAAACAACCAAAATAGTTTTGCAGGACATCCTAGTACTAATATTAACATGCCTTTAATTTTAATGTTTCGAAATACAAAAATATGTACCCCAAATAAAAAATTTGATTATAAAATATCAACATTATCCAAAAGCTAATTATGATCTCAAAATATAATATTAGGTTGTCAGATTCAGATTTGTCACCTTATCTGTGCATATCGTTTTTTTTAAAGATTGATGAATTTTATATAAAACCGATCTACTAGCGAGTAGACGGGACGGAATTGAGACTAAAGAAACCGAATATTTATTATTGTTTTATCTTGCGGTAATGTGTCGGTAAATCCAACTCGTTAATCATAAAAAGGAAGAGTTGCATCGCTAGATTATTAGCGATGCAAACTGATATTAGACAACTGATAGTTTCTTTAAAAATAAAAATAATATACACAAGTTTGAAGTTCAATAATATTATACGACTTGATGACCAATTATGTAAGTTATTGTGAATTAGTGATTCTATTGATTTTGTAGATGCTGGATATGTGCCTGGCTTGGACTCATATCTTGATGGGCTGTATCTGAGTGAAATGGGCTTAAGGTCACATGAAAACTCAGTTTTATCATTCAAAGCTTCTTTGAATAAGGTTTTTTGTCATGTTAGGGAGAATTTTGAATTGATAAATGTAGAATTCATATTAAAGAGTCTAATTAGTATGTTCTGTTCTTGAGAGAATTTATATTTTTTTGAATCACTTAGGTTAGTTTCGAAACAAAAAGTGTTTCGATAAACAAGTCTGCCAAGTAGCAAAATACACAATAACATGTTTAGGATATTGCAACAAGCTAGAGCAAACTTGTACGTTACGCGTGAATACGCTCATAATTCAGTTCATCACTTATGTAACATGTATAATCTACTCAAAAGTTCGACACGAGTGCTCAATTAAACACCACGCAGAATTCCGATATTCACAAGCATATATAAGTTGCTTGTATATAGCTTCACATAAGCCTCTAAAATCACAAGTCATGAGTAACAACATCTTATTTGATTCTAACCTTCCTAAATAACATATCTATCTCTTGTATACTATAAAACATTAGCTACTAACTTACGAATCATGTTGCAAAATAAAAAACAACACAGAATTTAGAGAAAAACATAACCGTTACTGATTACTTTTAGCATAACAAAAGTTTTCTTTTGGTAACCATGGTTTTCGACTTTTTGGCCGACTAGTCCACACAGACAATGACGTGTTTGGTGCATTCATGGTACAATAACTAGTTTGCTGTTGTTAGTTACTAATGGTGATAATGTAATGAACGAGATAGGAGGTGACTCTGTTTGGTTATGTGGAGGGTTGTTATGGCTGATGCTGACGTCATCATTCGAGCAGATATAATTTTCAATTAAATGTTTACGGATTATATGCATGTGAAAGAGGCGATGGAAAATGAAAATTACAAGATAGAAAGCCACTAAAATCCCAAGAAGCCGTTCTAGCTCAGTTGGTAGAGCGCGTGGCTTTTAACCACGTGGTCGTGGGTTCGAGTCCCACGGATGGCGCGGAATTTTGGCAAGTTCATCCGTGTGTCCGTAACACACACGGAAGGTTTTTGTCAAATTTCCTTTTTATAATTTTATACATATACTGCTTAAGTAATACATGATACAAAGAATTTTTTACCACAGCCTTTAACAAAGAAAAATAGTTTTCATTTTTTACAACAATCTTTAACTTTGACTCCAAAAGACAAATGTTCTAACAGATGGTTAAGACCAAGTACAGACTTACAGTAGTCCTTTTAAATATCATAAGTTACAAATTAACAATTATTTCTATCATTTACTCTCTTATAATCTTGTATCATTACTTTTTATATCGTAACGTCACAACCACCGTGGTCTCAACTGACTCGATACGTTGCAGAAGTTGCAAAACAATCCCTGCCTTTCTTTTCGCTCTGTCAGTTCCATTCTCGGACAGTTCCTTTAACACCTCTTCTGCTCCAAGCTCCTTCATAATTTTCAAACACAGAACATCACCCGCACACAAAGACCATATACACTACTAGAATAAGGAGAACTGGCGACGAAAAAATCCCGACGACACAAAGGGCGTCGGCATATTACACTAAACGACAAAAAATTCGCTTGACCGAGCCAAACTCGCGTTGAATTTTTTGGATTTTAAAATCCCGACGCCAATTCGTCGGTATTTTTTTGGTCAAATTTGACTTTCCCAATAATTGCGAAAACTTGGGCGGGAATTTGACCCGCCAAAAATATACCGACGACATATCGTCGGTATTTCATTAATTAAAAAGTTATTATGATTAACGTTTTGATTAGCGTTTAACTACGTAATATTTGTTAAAATCCCGACGACATGACGTCTGGATTTAATCAAACCATTTTTTGTCACCCCGCGCTTGCAAATAATAGCGAATGTTTGGGCGGGGTTTTTTCCCGCCTATTTGGTACCGACGACATGACGACGGGATTTATTTTCCCACCTCATTTTCCCTTTGTCCCGCCAAATTTTTTACTTTATATATACCGAATAATCCTTAACTCGGCAAAACACACATAAACTCACAAAATCAAAACTCCCAAGTCCCATTCTCGATGTCTCGCAAAGATTTCTCGCAACAATTCCCAAGTCCTCACAAAGATTTCTCACAACAATTCCCAAGTCCTCCAAACGAACCGGTGATTGTGAACACTCCACCTGCAGAAAATGAAAATCAACAACAAAACACTCCAGCTGAGAATGAACCGGTAAACAATCCACCAGTGGAAAACCAACCCAATACATTTGGGTCGACTGATGAAGGACTCTTCGAGCAAGATATGCAAGTCTTTAGAGAGGTTGAAGAAGACGAAGAACGTGTGGCAGCTGCTCGTAGGGCTCGGGAAGCTGCTCGTACGGCGCGGATAAACAGAGAACTACCATACCGATAGGCCATGGGGCTTGGCCCTGTACCATCAGAGTCTTCTTCGAGTGAGGAGGATGGTTGGGTCTCAGATGATTCATTTTCTTAATTCGTAGTTTTATTTCAATTACCGTGTCGTAGGTTCTATTAATCGTACTTTGTATTTCATGTTTCAAGTTTAATGTTTAATGTAATTCGTGTTTTAAATGTTATGTTAGTTATTTTAGTTTAGGTGAAAATTATAAAGTAAACTGAATAAACTTCAACTTTTATTTAATACACGTAAAGGAAATACATAATCTTAAAACATAAAACATCGAGAAGCTACTCAACGTTTACTCGAGCCCGTTCGTTTAACATCTCGTGTACAACCATAGCATCTCGGCTCGTTCGTTTAACATCTCGTGTATAACCATAGCATCTCGGATCGTTCGTTTAATATCTCGTGTACAACCATATCATCTCGGATCATTCGTTGAACATCTCGTGTATAACCATATCATCTCGGATCGTTCGTTTAATATCTCGTGTACAACCATATCATCTCGGATCGTTCATTGAACATCTCATGTATAACCATAGCATCTCAGCTCGTTCGTTTAATATCTCGTGTATAACCATAACATCTTGGCTCATTTGTTTAACATCTCGTGTATAAACCAAGCATCTCGGATCGTTCGTTGAAGCATCGTGTATAGACCATAGAATCTCGGCTTGTTCGTTAACAATCTCGTGTACAACCATACTCAGTCTCGGATCGTTCGTTGAAGCTCTAGTGGAATGAACCAATGATCTTCGGTCTCGTTTAACATCTGGTGTATTAGACCTAGCAATCTCGTCGTCGTTTTTTTATTCGTTTTTTATTATTTGTATTTTGGCATTTTTTGTTATCTTTCTATTTTTTTTTTTTTTTTTATCCTGTTTTTTTTTTGATTACATTCTTCTTTTATTTTTCTTATTTTCTTTCTTGTCTTTATTATTCGGTTTAATTCTTATTTTTTTTCGCTCTCTTTTTTAAATCTTCTGTTTTATCCAGATCATCTCGGCCTTCTTATTTCGTTACTTAATTTATTCATAGATTCCTTGCTTTTCGTTTACATCTATCTCGGTATAAACCATATTGATCCGGATCGTTCGTTTGATCTCGTGATACTGGAGAATATTCATCTTCGGATTGGTCTTGACATCTCGTGTAGTAACCAACTCACTCTCGATCGTTCGTTTAAGTATCTCGGTACAACCATAGCATTCGTCGGATCCGTTCGTTTAACATCTCGTGTATAAACATATGATCTCGGATCGTTCGTTTAACATCTCGTGTATAACCATAGAATCTCGGATCGTTCGTTGAACATCTCGTGTATAACCATAGCATCTCGGATCGTTCGTTTAACATCTCGTGTATAAACATATGATCTCGGCTGGTTCGTTTAACATCTTGTGTATAACCATAGCATCTCGGATCGTTCGTTGAACATCTCTTGTATAACCATATGATCTCGGCTCGTTCGTTTAACATCTCGTGTATAACCGTAGCATCTCGGATCGTTCGTTTAACATCTCGTGTATAACCATAGTATTTAATTTTAATTAAAAGTATTTAATTTTAATTAAAAGTATTTTATTTAAAATTAGTGTAATTAATTTTAAAATTAAATACTTTTTTTTTTAATTTTATAAAAGTATTTAATTTTAATTAAAAGTATTTTATTTAAAATTAAAGTAATTAATTTTAAATTTTTTTTATTTTATAAAAGTATTTAGTTTTAATTAAAAGTATTTAATTTTAATTAAAAATATTTAATTTTAATTAAAAATATTTTATATAAAATTAATGTAATTAATTTTAATATATACCGGCGACTTGTAATAACCCTCCAATTTTTCGTGAAAATTGAAACGGCCCGCCAAAACAGAAAAAGGTCAATAATTGCAGATCTATACCCCAAAAGACTTAGAAAAAAGAAAAGATATACTCCCTCCTCACCGGCCATAATTGAAGCGACCATCACCACTACCCCACCACAGCTCCTCCAGTACATCACAGCTCTACCACACCACTACCCACCACAGTTCCACCACCACAGCTCCATCACTACACCACCACAGCTCTATCACCACCGCAACTACACTCTCTTTCTTTCTTCCTCTCTTTATGAAACAAAGGTATTTGACTTTATTCTATTAAATTGGTTTAGGAGTTTAAGGTGTTTATTTATGGTTGTGTTTTATGTTTTGTGGTGTTTGGTTTAGGGTACCAGACCCACCACAGTCGTTGTTGTCCTGTTGTCGTCCCGACCCGACCCATTAAACAACCAGGTATGTGGTGTTTTTGTTATGTTTGTGTTTGTGGTTTAATTGTTTGTTATGTTTGTGTTTATGATTTTGGTTAATTTTTGTTTGTGACCCACCACCGTCTGCCCTTGTTGCTGTCGGACCACCGCTGCCACCAACCACACTGCTGTCGGACCACCGCTGCCACCAACCGGCCACCACAGCCGACCACCAACAAGTATAAAGGTATGTTTGTTTTTTGTTTAATTTGTGTTTATTTAGTTTGTAAAATATTAATTTGTGTTTGTGTTTGTAAATAATTTGTGTTACCAACGATGGCTTCCATAGGTGGTTTCTTTCATCATTTGAATTTTCAAGTTTGCTTTACTAGACCTGAATATTCATGTGGAATTTGAATTTTAATTGATTGAATTAACTAAGTGACATATTCATTTCATTTGTCGAATTTCGGGTTTATGTTTTAGAGAAGAATTAAATTGTGTTTGTTAGCTTAATAAGGCCATTGGCCCATAGCAGTTTAGGGCGCGCACATGCTTTAGAAGAACTTAAACTTAGTTTATTTATGGAAAATAAACTTACATTGGCTTTGATATAGGCTTCAACTCCAACTAGCAGAGTATGTATATGTGCTATAACTAGTCGGAATGTCCAACAGTTAGGGAAATAAATGTAATAATAAAAAATAAAATTGTGCACCCCGTCTCTTTTAGTCCTTGTTACGCCACTGATAGTATGTATACCTTTGCGATCCGGATTTTTGGATAACCATTTAGTTCATGTTTGATCTTTTTATGATGAATAAGATACAACACTCAGATTTTACAAGTATAAGAAAGCAAGCATTTGTTTAGTTATACTCTTTTTTTGGACGACATTTGTCTAGATTTTGTAATATCTATTGAATAGCAATGGTAGATTACCTTCTTTTCTTCGCACTGTAGATATGAGATTCAATATGCAACAAGTGAGATCTGGTTGTATAATATATATAATGTTCACTTGTACAATCACAAGTTAAGGTGGTGTTTGGCATTGCTTATTACAAAAACTCATCTGCTTATTTCACTCGCAAATAATCAGATTAGCGGCATGGATGTACAATTCCAAGCATTTTGAATATGCTAATTTGCATTTTATTTTTTTATTCTTTTGCAGATTGTTCTAGTATATCGAAAGAGCAAATTTGAACAATCTCTTGTAAAGGAGTCTGCCAATTTTCAGGTTTTGCTAGAGATAAGAACGTAGTTGCAGAGGCTGAGAAGCTAGACACCAGCTTGAGTACGGCTCAATACTCTACCTCTTGATCTAGTGACATTACATATTCTTGTGTGTTGTATGGAAAACCGCTAAACTGGTAGTCTCTTTTCTTTGATTGTTTTCTGCTATAGTTAGACTGAAGTAGGAGTATACACAGAAGAAGGAATAGTAGATACACTCATTTTGTTAAACTTTAGCATTGATTGATTTGATAAGACGGATCAAGGGTATATTGACAGCACATGAAAAAATTTGTAATTGTAGATGTTTATGATGACGAGTACGGATTATGTTTGTTATTAGTATTGTTATTGACATCGTTTTGTTATTTGCATTATCGGATTAATATATTAGCTTATTGTATCGTTATAAACGAATACTATCACTTGCTTTGGTTGTTTAAGAATGAATGAATGAATGAATGAATGGATGCATTTTATGTTATAGTTTTCCAGGTTTGGTTTTTGTAGATTTTTTCCGGAAAAAATCTGGATTTGCAGCATTTCTGCTGCTGTTTTTTTTTTCTGATGAATGCACTTTGTACCGACGACATGTCGTCGGTATTTTAAGACATTGACCATTTGACTTGTTGACTATTTGACCAATTAGTTAATCATTTTTTTGTTAATTGTAATTAAAATACCGACGAATAGACGTCGGCATATTATTTGTCGAACCACGTTTTCGTTTGACTGAAAATGGCTGTGGACCCCACCTCAGCGTCGGGAAATGACGTCGGCACAGTAAGTCCCGACGAGGCATCGCCGACTAACGCCGGCCGACGAAGTTTCGTCGGCATCAACTAAATGCCGACGTCATGACGTCGGCACAGTCGAAAAAAAGTCGTCGGGAATTGTCCGTTATGTACTAGTGATAACAGCAGACCCGTTCTCTCGGTTTCTGGCTGACCCAGTCCGTATTCCCTCCACCAAAACCCCCATAGGCTCAGCTTATGCGATACAAGCTGATATCAGACTACTGAGTTTTTCTCTGCTTTTCAAAAATAATAATAATAAGAATAATATACAGTATGTAACTATGTAAGTCATTGTGAATTTGTGATTGCTGGATATGTGACTGGCTTGTGCTGGGCTTGGACTCATAACAAGCAAGCTGTTGGACAATCTTGATGGGCTGCACCTGAGTGAAGTGGGCTTAAAGGTCACATGAAGTCATGAACACTCCAGTTTTATTATTGAAAGCTTCTTTGAATGAGGTTTTTAGTGATATTTGGGAGGATTTCGATTCATTAATGTGGAATTTGCATTAAACAGTCTGATTAGCATCTTCTGTTCTTGTGAGAAACTATATATTTGTGAATCACTTAGGTCACTTTCGAAACAATAAAAAGGAGCTTCGATAAACAAGTCTGCCAAGTAGCAAAATACACAATAACATGTTTAGGATATTGCAACAAGCTAGAGCAAACTTGTACGTTACGAATTCATATGCTCATAAGTCAGTTCATCACTTATGTAACATGTATAATATACTCAAAAGATCGGCACTAGTGCTCAATTAAACAATTGTCGAGATACGAGAAAAAAAAATGGCAAAAAAGACTAGATACGGATTGCACGATATAATCTAACTCCACAAAGTTTCAACTACACCCATAAAAACTTTTTGAAGATTGTCACTTATTGCTGAGTAATTTCCCGAAACAAAAGTGTTTTCCAAAACCTCCTTTTAAGGTCTGAATAGCATGACATTAACCCATCTCATTGAATCTCAAACATTGTTTTGTTGTGTCCTGCAAAAGTATTCTTCAAGATTTTCTCATCAAATGTATCATCAACATGTTTTAAGCTCATGTTTATGGCGTTATAAATCCAAACAGAGACTATCTAAGAAAATATTCTATTTAGTTCACTAATATGACGAAAGTATAAAGAAGTAGCTAAGATGTTGAGATATTCGTTTATGCAGATTAGACAATTACAGAAATTAATTAGCCATAAAGCAAGAGATAATACTTCAAAATCTTCGATAGTTTTTCCGATCACTTGTAGTCTTTTAAGTTTCTTCTTTTTTGTCACTATCTTACAAATTCTAAGTGAATCTAATAACCTATATATTGCCTAAGCGCTCAAGTAAAATAAGACATATTTGATGTCATCTATCTTAATATAAGCTTCATATGCTTTTATTAGTCACCATAAATTCGAACCTAGTAGATCAAGCAGAAACACATAATTAAAGGGTGAGAAATTTACCGTAGAGAGTCTATGATTGGGTCCTAGATCGATAAATTTTACAGCAGCGAAGGATAAGGATGATGGTGGTTAACTTTTTGTAGTGTAAGTATGACTTTGTGTTTGCTTGCGATTTATAAGTAAATGGAGCTAACACCAAACAGACAACATACTAAACAAAGAACACCATACAAACATCAATACAAGAAACAACATCAGTGACCAATTCACCAAATTCACTTCACGATTCATTTTTGTGATTCTAGTTATTATATCATGTCCACCTTCCTAATATGGGACACTCATTGTTCCATTTAACTTCCCATCGATTCTTGTAGACTGTAGTCCTCAAACATTCTTCGTGGCCAAAGCTTTGTTTCTTCATTAGTAGGTATCCTCTTATCGTTCACAAGCTTTCCAACAAGTTCTAACTCCTTTTGCCAATGTAAAATTATGTTGAGATTCTTACGGCCCAACATCTCAACAAGTCCAATTGGTGATAGAAGGAGTAGCCCACCAAGCTTATATGTTAGACTTGTTGAGATGTTGGGCCGTAAGAATCTCAACAAGTGGTATCAAGAGCCAGGTTGAAAGTTCAAAGGCAGCTAGGTTCGATCAAAGTTACTTGGGCAGCAAGTTGTAGAGGTCGAGAAGGAAGCAAAGGTTTTCAGTCGACACAAGGTTCTTGAGGTTTCGGGTTTTGAATCTTCAAAGGTGTCGAATAGTTGCTGGCTTTCTTGGAGTACGAAGGTCTTGATAATATCGGCTTAAAGGGTTTCTGCTATTCCGGTTTTGGATAGCAGGTCTTGGTGCTCGATCGAGCAACAAGGGTTTTTCTTTGAAGGTTGTCTTTGTCCAGGTTCAAGCGACAAGACACAATTCAAAGGTTCTTGGATTTTTGAGTTGTCGAGGTCGTTATCGACACGGGTTAAGAAAGTTCAAGGTTTGTTGGTTTTTTGGTTAAAGAAGATCGACAAAAGTTCTGGTGTTGTTTCGGGTTTTTGTAACGATATTGGCGAAGAAGAAAGAGCGCATCAGGTTCTTGTTTTTGGTTTTTCGATTATTTTTAAATCTCCAAGGTTACTTGATTATGCGAAGGTTTTGTTCGCGGTAAAGTCGTTTTATTGGAAGGTGATCAAAAATCTGTTTTGAAGAGTTCTTGTCGATCGGGTTTGTGGTCGACAAGGTCTTGGTGTTCGGTTTTCTTGAACATCAAGGAAAAGTTCAAGGTTTACTTGGAGGGTTTCGTTTGTCGAGGTTTTACGACAAGGTGTAGAAACTGTCAAGGGTTCTAGCTTGAGGTTTCAAGTTTTTCGATGCTTCAAGGTTGTCGAGTTTTGCAAGATTTTTGGGTTTACAATAATCAGTTTGCAAAAGTTATATATATCGACATGGTGAATTCGAGCTTCAAGGGTGATCATGTTTCAAGCAAGAAGAAGGTCTATTAGAAATAATATCTTTTAGCAAGCTTATGATATTTGAGGGTTCATTGTGTAAATATTTTTAGCCTTTTTTTACTAATGCTAAATTTTGTCCAAGATTGTTATGTTTTATATTGTGCAGGGTTTAAAGTGAAATTTGTGGGTTATAAATACATCTCATACGAGCTAGGGTT
The DNA here is from genome assembly GCA_014162995.1 of Artemisia annua. NCBI lineage: Eukaryota > Viridiplantae > Streptophyta > Magnoliopsida > Asterales > Asteraceae > Artemisia > Artemisia annua. Next base: position 1,341 of record LBNU01008683.1, on the reverse strand, counting down.
TCATTCATTCAGTCTTATCTTCTTTCGCTGTTTTCACCTACAAGTCTCTTTCTCTAATAAATTGTTCATCTGGTTGTATCTGGGTTTCTGGGTAGTTTCTGTATTGGTTTAGATCATCTATATCTTTGTTTAGGTTTGGTTTATTCTTCTAGTGAGTGTGTTCTTGTAACTGTTGCACCTTTGTAGAGGGACAACATATTGTTTCTTTGTATTGTATTGGTTAGCACCTGTGTTAGGGACTAATCTTCTATGTTTATTGTTATAATAAAAGTAATCACCAGTGAGGTGGTTGGTTGGGTGATTAGATCTGTGTTTTGATACCATTTTTACATGGTATCAGAGCCCTAGGTTCTAATCAGGTTGGTTTTCTAAGTGGTTCTTGATCTAATCGGTTTTTAGGGTTTTTTCTTGAAACCCTAATTTTTGGGGGTTTTTGTTCTCGGTTGAATTGGAAGCAATTGGTGGTGTTTTCTTGAAGAATCAACCTTTAATTGTTGATTCTTGGGTTTGATTTCTCGAAACCCTAATTTGGAAATTTGGGGGTTTCTTGGAATCTTGTTGATTTTGGATTCTGGGTTGGTTCTTGGATCAATTACTCTAGACTAAGTGAATCTAGAGTGGTTGATTGGTTCTCCGCTGCATCTTTTTATAAGCACTGTAAGTTCTTGATTCCTCTTTAAGAATAACTAGGTTTTACTTAAGTGGGTGCAAACGAGTTGGCTAACATATTAACATCTTGATCTCAGCATAGAGTGTATCAAAGACCTGCTCTGGCAGCTCTAGTTCAGTTGCATAGGCCTTAAGGTTAGTTCTGGGTTTGGTTTAGATTGGAGGGTTAGATCTGGGATTGTTGGAGGTGATGTTCTGGTGGAATTAGTTGGATCTTTTGTTGTTGTTATCTATGTTTTGTTGATATATTTTGTCTTATATTGAATGAATGGATTTCTCAGGTTATTGTTAGTGTTTTTTCTTTCTTGTTTTTATTGGTGTTATTTTAGTTTTATTTTAGATGTTTTGTCGGTTAGCGTTTAATCTTATTTTTGTAACTCAAGTTAGTTTCTTATGAGTTAGTAATGAATAAGTCATGTATCAGAACTAACCCTGTTCTCTATTCTACATTTAATGAAAATTTCTGCATTGAGCTCCGTTGCATAGTTAAGTTATTATAATGAAGATTTTTATTTTCTCTGGTGTGTATGATATTTTTATTTTGGTTATATTCGTAATTTAGCTTGGTAAAATTGTTGGTTATGCAAATGTAAACAAGTATTGGTTTTCTACATATGTTTTATTGAAAAACAGAACCGTTTTGGTTAGTTTGGTATCTTAGGAATTTCTTTA
>LBNU01008680.1:17217-27459 GCA_014162995.1 Artemisia annua | reverse complement strand
CCCTTCAACTCAGTTTCATAAGCCTTCAAGTTGTTGTATAAATCATCCAAACTCATTGTATCAAAATCAGCTTTGTTTCTCCACACAACAGTTTGCATGCTCCATTCAGGTGACAGGCTTCTAATGAATTTGAGATTTGTATCTTCTTGAGGGACAATGTATCCAAGAAGCTTTAAATGACTTACAAGCTTTTGGAGTCTGTTGTAAGTACCATCAAGATTTTCTCCACTGATAGCAGTGAAGTTCTCAAATTGATGCTTCAAAGCATTCTTCCTAGCCTTCTTAGTGGCATCATTGCCACCAAATCTTGTTTCTATAGCTTCCATAAGCTCCTTAGCAGTATCAATGGGTTCAAAGTCAACCTGAAATTCATTGGGTAATCCCATCAGGAGAATACTATGAGCTTTTATCTCCAATTTCATGAGATCATCAGCTTCCTTTCCCTTGATTCCGACTTCCTTGCCATCAACAGTCACAGAAGTTTTAGTACCTTTGACAATAGCATCCCACATCTTGTAGTCAATCATACGGATGTATTGCCTCATCCTCATCTTCCATATCTCATTCTTTTTAGGCACAGCAGTAGAGTAAGTTGCCTTAGCAGCAGAGTTTACTCTTGAAGTAGCAGCAGACCCAGTTGTTTTATTTTGAAAAGGCCTTTTTGGTTGAGCAGTCACAATAGATTTAGTAGCACCAGATCTCAGTAACACTGCCCTTGGAACCATATTTCTTTTGGGAGGTGAGTCATCTCTTTTTGAAAAGTTTTGATGATTCACTCTTGTATATTGGTTCCAAACTGGTTTTTGATAGTTAGCACAATTTGCTTGAAGATGCTCAAAACTGCCACAGTTATAACATGCCTTCTTTTTAAGATAGAACTCATTTCCTAATCTGTTTGAGACTAGGCCATTGAAGTTTCTTTGGTTTCCCCTAGGCTTGTTATTGAACCTTTTCATATGATCTCTAGGTATCTCTTGGTACTCAACAACCTTTTTAGACAAAGCATGACCTAACACAGGTTTTAGAAACTTATCCTGATTAATTTTAGGCTTAACAACTTGAGGAATATCTTCCTTTTTAGCACACTGTGTTATCCTAGCATTACTCTTTGACACATCAGAACTTTGTGTTGACCTAGTGGTTGACTCATCTAATTCATCCTCACTATCTGACTCCCAATCTTCAATGATTGGTGCATCAGAATTCATTTTTTCAACCTCTGGTTTAACACTAAGTGACTTACTAAATTCTCCTGCAGATTTTATAAGCCCTTCAACATCTACAAATGACAGTTCTTTCCCTGGTGGTGCAAGTGCACTTTTCATGGGAGGTGGAACCTCATTGTATCCTATGCCACTATGCTTTCTCATCAGTTGACATTCAATTATGTTTTTATCATGTTCATTAAGTAAAGAAGTAGCATACTTTTGTTTATTGACTCTAATAATGTGCTTATCTTTTTCCTCAATTGCTAAATCTCTAGCTTTTTCAGCCTCAACTAACTTTCTTTTAAGCATTTCTATTTCAGCATTTTTAATTTCAATTTCTCCATCCTGTATGTTCAACCTATCAACATACTCAATCTCACATTCTTTCATATAGTCAAGTTTCCTTTCAACATTATCAATGCCTACTTTATATCCTATGTTATCAAGTCTCAGAAACTCAACTTCTTTTATCAAACTCTCATTCCTAGCCTTAAGTTCTTCTATAGTGTCAGCACATGATTTAAAAGAACAAGAAGATTCATTAGATTCATGTGATACCTCAGAATCTGAGCCAGATGATGAAGAAGCATAAGCCATTAGAGCAAAGTTATGCCCTGTAGTTGTCACTGCAAGCAGACCATGGTTTGGTTCTTCTTGTGCCAAGTCACTCCAGTCATAATCTCCCAAACCATCACAAGACACCAAAGCAGTAGATGGCTTTGACTCTTCTGCAGCCTTCTTGGTTGTGTCAACATTCTTCTTGGGAGCTCTGCATTCTCTGGCAAAATGTCCTTTCCTATTGCAGTTGAAGCACTCCATCTTTGACTTGTCAAAACCCATGTTTCCCTGTGGATTATACTTAAGTTGCCTTCCAGTTCTTTTCAAGAACTTTCTTGCCCTTAAAGTCAGCATAGCCATTTGCCACTTCATATCAATTTCTTCCAGATCATCAGAATCAATGTGATCAGCATCTTGGTTTAGAACTTGAGTAGCTGTGGTGAGATCAGCCAAGAATGCACAAAGAGCAGCATCACTTGCAGTGTCCAAGTTATTAGAACTAGCAGCAGAGATACTAGTGCTAACAGTAGAGACTCCATAAGCAGCAGAGTGACCCTCTGATGAAGTATTGCCTTTGGTAGAAACAAAAGCAATATTTTGAGCTGCTGATGATGAAGTAGACGAATTTGATGCACCCTTCAACTCAGTTTCATAAGCCTTCAAGTTGTTGTATAGATCATCCAAGCTCATTGTATCAAAATCAGCTTTGTTTCTCCACACAACAGTTTGCATGCTCCATTCAGGTGACAGGCTTCTAATAAATTTGAGATTTGTATCTTCTTGAGGGACAATGTATCCAAGAAGCTTTAAATGACTTACAAGCTTTTGGAGTCTGTTGTAAGTACCATCAAGATTTTCTCCACTGATAGCAATGAAGTTCTCAAATTGATGCTTCAAAGCATTTTTCCTAGCCTTCTTAGTGGCATCATTGCCACCAAATCTTGTTTCAATAGCTTCCATAAGCTCCTTAGCAGTATCAATGGGTTCAAAGTCAACCTGAAATTCATTGGGTAATCCCATCAGGAGAATACTATGAGCTTTTATCTCCAGTTTCATGAGATCATCAGCTTCCTTTCCCTTGATTCCAACTTCCTTGCCATCAACAGTCACTGAAGTTTTAGTACCCTTGACAATAGCATCCCACATCTTGTAGTCAATCATCCGGATGTATTGCCTCATCCTCATCTTCCATATCTCATACTCACCTTGCTTCAGCATAGGAACCTTGGAGGCAGTAACCATATGAGTTTCATCACCCATTGCTTCAGATGTGTTAACAGACAGAACTTGAGAGAATGTTTGAGTTCTTCTTGATCACAGCTTCTAGATCACAAGCTCTGATACCACTTGTTGATCCCAGTTGAGCAATTGATCTAGTATTATTATCTTAGATAAACCAAGACAACAATGTATAGAAGCTGACTTGTTACAAACTTAATCAATATGCGGAATTTATTGATTAACTTAAGAGGAACACAAACACAATAATATCACCAACTAAACACTTCAATATATTGAATACGAGCACTCTGAATAGTGCTAGGGTTTTGCAACCTTGAAGTGAATACAATGCTAGAATAATTCGTACTCTAATCTAACCCTAGGATCTCCTTTTATACACCAAGGAACCCTACAGGCTTACATACAACTTCCTACCCACGACTATGATCTTCTAACAATTATAGAATATTACATAATATCTATACTATAAATACAAATATTCGTACACAAACTTATCACATAGGCAGCAGAGTCTCAGCAGTATTCTTCTAGCAGTAGAGTCTTAGCAGTAGTCTTGTCTAGCAGTAGAGAGTTTACACTAAGCAGTAGACATGACTAGTTAGCAGTAGTCTTGTAACCAGAAGTAGAGTTACTTCAAAACCCAACAGTTGTACTATGGTCTAGGGAGTCTAATATATCCTAGGGTAGCTATTGTAACTTATACCTAAGCTTTAAACACTTTCAAGCTAATTCAGATAGGCAATTAGGGTTTTAAAGATAACCGTAAACACATAGGTGCAGTTAGGGTTTTCTATCAAGTATGGTGTTTTAGAGTGATAGTTTTCTTAGTGAAAATATGTTTATAACCTTGACTTGACATACCGGGATGTTTACATTAAGTAAACATAGTGTTGGTTGGCTTTGGTAGATACGTGAGCTTGTCTAAGGGTTAGTTAGGTTAATAAGATATAGTAAAGCAAAAATTTAGCTCGGGAAAATCCTAAAGGCATTTCTAACCTAGATTGTACTTAGTGAGGGCCTAAGTTAAGTTAGTAAGGAATTTCTAACCTAAGGGGAAGTTAGTGGGTTGTTACAATATATAGTTTATAACACCCGAGAGATGAGAGTATCCAAACACTATTTGTGAGGTGCTAGTGTATGATTTCCGTGCTTATTTTGATTAAGGAGGAATGATCATTTGTTGTAATTACTTTTAAATTAGTATTAAATGACCCCTAACTTGTGTTTTGATTAGAATAAAAGCGCATTTTCTTAAGGATAAGCAAATCTCAAGTGTAAGGGTATTTGATGAGACGAAAAGTGTTACGCTTTTAGGGGGTCATTTAAGCCCTAAGTCATGATAATATGATCAAATATTACCTCAAATAGTTTCTTTTGTCAATTTAGGTACTTTGGAGAGGACTTTTGGAAAAGGAAGCATTTTGGACGTTTTTGGAGCATAAAAGTGAAGAAAACGACAAAGTTAAGAATTCAAGCTGGAACAGCACCTGACTGCGTCAAACATCTCTAGGTGACGCCATCACTCATTGATAAAGAGGTGGATAGTTACTTTACACTTGACGGGCCAGAGAAGAATTTGGGAGTTTACACGTGACGGCGTCACGTTTTATTTCACTAAGGGCGTCATTTGTTATCACAAAGAGAGACGGCCCAGAACACATTTGCACCAGACGGCGTCAAGAGTGGATCTAGGCAATCAAGAAACCCTAAACACGGCGATGTGACGGCATCACGACCCAAAAGGTGACGCCGTCACCATTGTAAATCTATATATACTTTTCTAATTTTCATTCAGAGAGGAGGACTTTTGGTAGGGAACTTAGGGTACGAACCCTAGTCGACTTTTACAACATTTTTAGGGTTTCAAACCCTCTTTTCTTCCATGTTCAATTAAAGATAAGTTATCCTTTAATCATTCAATATGTCTATTTGTTGTTTAATTATATTGTATGCTTTTCTTTCCTTTAACATGCTAGGCTAGGTTTATTTGTGTTTGCTTAGATCTAATGAAACCTAGTTATTGATTATTGGTTGATGGTTTGTTATTAATTATTGTTGGGTGGATGTTTATCGATGTTAGGCTTAAGAAAACTGGCAATACTCCTATATGGTAACATGCTTGAATGTCTTAAGAAACATGAATCGGATGTGTACTACGGTTTAATGGTTGTATTTAATGCATAAGTAACTGTTTATAAAGAATATGATAGGGCGCTAAACGTGTCGTCATAGGAAGAGATAGAAGCTTATAGAGTTGGGGAAGATCGTACATAGCCCCACGAATGGTATTAAGGAATGCAACCCGGCACCCACGCAATTGTAACAAACTTATCAATCAATAAAAGATAACTAGGGAGTAATGAAATCTAAGTAAACATGCTTTTCTCCATATTAGAAGTTCTCACATTTATTTTCTTGTTATTTTATTTTTATTGCATTTGTAGTTATTTGGGTTAGTTGACTAGCAACTAATTTCGCCCACTCTTCCAATACCCGAGATTTTTACTTGCTTTCATAAAATACAAAAATACAAAAAGTCTCATCCGTCACCTNACATCACAAACATCAATCATTAATCTTTAGAATTCAAGATCATCAACACCGCATTCAAGTTTCTAAGTTTTAATTATATTTTTGTAAGAACAATGATTTCATTACTTTTGTGTTTACTTGAGTTCATTATATATGAACTAATCAATATTTACACTCGCTTGGATTATGTAAACTAGTTGTTAGATTTGTGATTATGGTTTATTGATTATTACTGTATTAATTGTTGCACACCATACGTCATATATAAAGATACAAACGTATTTGATTCTTGTCCAATTATTATTATTTGTTGGTGATTAGAGACGTCTCGTACATAGCCCCACGAATGGTATTAAGGAATGCAACCCGGCACCCACGCAATTGTAACAAACTTATCAATCAATAAAAGATAACTAGGGAGTAATGAAATCTAAGTAAACATGCTTTTCTCCATATTAGAAGTTCTCACATTTATTTTCTTGTTATTTTATTTTTATTGCATTTGTAGTTATTTGGGTTAGTTGACTAGCAACTAATTTCGCCCACTCTTCCAATACCCGAGATTTTTACTTGCTTTCATAAAATACAAAAATACAAAAAGTCTCATCCGTCACCTCTAGACCTAGTTTAATCAGTTTCAATCCTAATAAACACTATTCCCCAAGTAGAATGATCAATCCCCCGGTACTTGCCACTACACTATACTACATCGGTCAGGTACACTGCCTGGTGGGGATTGCACGCTTCTCAAGATCCTTTAAGAAGTAAAACCTTTTGCGTAGACCGCAATCCACGCATCAATATACTTAAGTTTTTGTTTCAAATAATTCTGTGACCATAACAATTTAACTATTTAATTCTTCAATATGTTAAATTAAAAATTATAAAAATTCTTATATAGTTAGTTACAAGTTGATCTAAAAGTTACTGGAAACAAACATTTAATATTATAATATAAAAATATATTAGTAAGAGTAGTATGTTAGAAATATCTTAGAAACAGATGCTACATATATATTCTTTATTTTCTAAATAATCAATAAAATTAATATATTAATTTTAAAAAATGAAAAATAACTAAATTTTATGAAAAATATATTTACCTAGCTAAAGTTTTAAAATAAATTGATTATTGCAAAAGACTTTACTAAACTGATTTTTTATTTTATTTTATTTTATTATTTTTCCTTAGAGAAAACAATAATTGTTGAGTTAATTAATATGAGGTAGTAGAAATTCATTTTGTCATGTTCATGGTAATATTTTACGCTCTTAAAAGGCCAAGGTACTAAATAATCCAGTTTGTCAAATTCGGAATATTAATATGTGTTTTGGCAAATTATTATTAACGAGAATAAAATTATCAATATATAAAGCACGAGTTACTGTGATAAGAAAATAAATATACGAGATTGTACTTATAACAACAACTAATGTACTTCCTATTCCAAGTTTAAATAAGGATATCCAGATAATTATAATTTTTTAACTTTATCATTTAACTTCATCAAGGGTCACTACGTGCTATTAAACGCGCGTATTATTTACAACATGATATCAATAATTAAATTTAAATAACAATACCAACCTAAACACCATATCAGTTAAATAAAGTATAGTACTTCAAAATGAAAAAGTTTATGTAAAGTCTTTTGTAATAAACTTCACTTTTTTACCGAATCATAAGTGAACTTCTTTTTTGTTTTAGTAAACACTTGCAATATTACAAGATCGTAAGTTCTAAAGGTTCTCTATTTTTAGAACTGTTCGCAAAATAAGACCTTGGTGAAAGAAACCGAACTTAATGTATTACACATGTATTTTACCCTAATTTGTCAATATATATCCCAAACATACGAAACAATTGAAACAAAAACATCAAAAAATAAGTAGATCTCGAGCTCGCTATTTTTGAATCAGTTCGCAAAATAAGATCTTTTTTCTAGAAGGGAAACTTTTGACACACCTATACCACATATCTCGCACATAATATCTGTGATATGAGCTGAAGAGTGAATAAGCAGTTTGGCACGTGAGGTGCACGTGTAGAGTTTAACAGTCCACACGTGAGGTGCACGTGTATTCTCCAACTGATTTTCCTCTTGCCATTTAGTTTAAATACCAGCTTTTACCCTCATTTGTAAATGGTTGATTTGTGATAATTCTCTCTCTCTCAATTCCCACTTTCACTTTATAACTGAATCATGCTATCAAGCTTGTTCATGTCATCGATGGAGTAATAAGGTTCAAATCATATTCTGCTTATTGTGATTTCATCTTATTCTCAAGATTCTTATATCATTTCATTTGTGGAATCTATAAGATCATATCAATTGGTATCTAGAGCCTCTTTCTTGGCAAATTCTGTTATTTTCTGGTCACATTCTATTATTTTTCGGGCAAGAAACAGTTATTTTCCGGTGAACTTGTTTCTTTTGACTTTTTACACAGTAAAACGATTTCTATTCACATTTTTACCATTCTTGATTGTTTTTCGTCGCTATTAACAATTTGTTTCAGTTAATTTCACTCCTAATCAATCAGAATTGTGTATAGGTGTTATTGACTATCTGATTTCATTGGCTGCTTCTTGGAGCACTACTACAGCGTCACAAGAAACAGGTAATCATCAAGAACTAGTCTGTGGAAAACTAGAAGGGGGTTTGAATAGTTTTACGTCTTTTTAATGAAAACATTGTTTTAAAAACTTCGATTCTAGTTTTATGTGAGATCAATTACTTTCACAATTATAAACGCTTATATCTAAGAAAGTATATAATGACTAAATAAGTAAGTAAGTAAGTAAGTAAAGAGATAGATATAGAAAGATAGCACCGCGAGACAAAGGATTTATAGTGGTTCGGCTATGAATCTCCTCTTCGTCCTACTCCACTCCTCGAGCACCTAACTCGGGAGTTTTCTTCACTATGTCAACAAGCTCCCTTATGGCGGAGAAACCTTACACACCTTTGCTTACACCGTTTAGCGACACCAAGCAAAATGTCGAGTTCTAATAATAGCTAGAACCAATCTCACGACTCTTCACTACTTATCATAACTTCTACACAACTTATACACACCACAACTACTTCACGACTTTTCTCAACTTTACTAATCCTACTTCACAACACTACTTGTTCTTCACTACTTCTCTTCACAACTAACACTCCTAAATCTCCTAATTATAAACACACTACACCTTTACAAACAATATATACAACTACTAAACAGTATCTACAATACTTCTTNACCACAACTACTTCACGACTTTTCTCAACTTTACTAATCCTACTTCACAACACTACTTGTTCTTCACTACTTCTCTTCACAACTAACACTCCTAAATCTCCTAATTATAAACACACTACACCTTTACAAACAATATATACAACTACTAAACAGTATCTACAATACTTCTTTAACTTGATGTTAAAGGAGTATTCTTCTCTTGCACTTTGAATGATGAGGAATTGAATCACTTGAAGCAAAGACTTATAATCTTATGATCAAAGGATTAAGAAGGATGTTTAGAAAGGATTGGGACTGAAAAAATTCATGCAAAAGGTGAGGAAAAATTGCAGGAATGAACCTGTATTTATAGGCAAAGAAATCTGACAACAGGAGTGTGCCGGCCCTCTTAAATGGTGGTCGGCCCCCTTAAAATTAAGGGGGCCGCCCACCTGTAATGGCCAGATTTCTTTGTCTTTTCTGGTGCAAGTTTATTTGGTGAAAAACTAACTGATTTTGGTTAAATTTGAAGTCATATATTTGTTATGAATTAAACATTTTTCTTTAATTAACAAAAGTGTTTTTCAAAAATATATAAGATGGTTATATCATTTTATAAACTTTGTAATGTTTAAATAAAAACCATTTGATCATAAAATGTATTAGACATTTGTTTATTCATACCTTAAGTGATTTTGTTGGAAGATATGATATTTGTAACTAAATACTTGTTTAGGTAATAATTTTACGTTTAATGTTTTTACATTTTGTGATCGTCAAAACATAGGGATATCGAAAAATATCAATAACGTTTTTATGCATTATTTATATCAACAATCTCCTCCTTTTTGATGATTACAAAATCTAAACTCATTAAACCAAAAATTAACATGTATCCAAGTATTTTAGTGAGTTTATACCGTTTCTCCCCTTTTTCTTAGCATCAAAAAGGTTATCCCTAAGAGTGTAGAACTCCCCCTTGACGTATACTCCCCCTCGTTTTAAGGTCATAAGAAAAATCGATATATGGAATGCTTGCAAAAATATTTAGAACACAAGCAATATATATGATGCATGGAATAAATATAGTACAAGGGAACTAAATAGAAATGCATGAAAATAAAATACAAGAAACATTCATTAATAGATTTATTAAAATAGATTATGTTTAAAACATAATCCTTGGTACATAAGCATACATTTATGCTTTTCTAGCAAACTACATTAGATAATACTAAGTTGCTGATGTGTGTTATTTTACACATGTTTTTGACCTTAGTTTAAGTGTGTAAAAGACCAAAAACTAACGTGAAACGCCAAAGATATAGTGTTTTTGTGTTTGTGACTGTGCAGGAAAGGATATTGCATAAATGGCATGAAAACCAACCAAAAAGCCCTAAAAGAGCACGAGATTTGGAAAAGAGTCAAGAAGCCGAGTCAAAGATGAAATTTACTCAAGTAAAGCCCGTGACGA
>LBNU01008680.1:4588-14883 GCA_014162995.1 Artemisia annua | reverse complement strand
AAAATTTTTTCACAAAAATTTACTTTACTTGAACTCCACCCACCCTCCCGTGATTTTTGTGACTTCTCTTGTTTTACACTCCTTCGCGAGTGAAGATGTTGTTTTTGATCCAGGCATTCCTCCTTTTGTGTCAAATTTGTGTTTCATTTGCTCCCCCAAGGACGAGTAAATTCGGGGCGAGTCTAAGCTACACGACTCGTTACTAAACAAGCGCTTCGTGGGAGGCACCCCATGCTTATCCATTTATTTCATCTTTATTTACTAATAAGTAACGCGAGGAGGGCGACCTCTTCCAATCTTGTGTTTGCTTGGTTGTTTGTGTTTGTGCAGGATTTCTCCAATTCATGATGACTCTCGTGATCGTGGATCGTCTCATCTCCACTCGAGTCCCATGTATTGCTGCTTGCTTGGAAATCCTATATCCAAATCTAATCGACTAATGGTATCTTTGGCATACTTAATAAACGGCCTTAGAATTATTGTTAGGATTACCCTTACCTTTTTAAACATTGAGGACAATGTTTATCTTTAGTCTGGGGGGGGTGAATCTTCGATTTGATTGACCTAGCACTTTCACCATTGCTGTTTACTTGCGCAACCCCGTTTTTTTCCTCAAAAATCCAAAAAAATTGAAAAATTTTGAAAAATTTCAAAGAAAAAATGAGAAAAATATAAAAATTATGCAAAAATAGAATAAAAGTTTTGACACCGAGTTTGACTTTCCTACTAGGTAAGAGTGGGAATAAAAATTTTGACTTGATCCGGGCGTGTTGAGCCCTAGCTTGTTCCCTTAACCAATGATGATCACAAAAGCTTTTGCTAGTTTTGTACACAAGGAGCTACTCTTTTGTCGGCTCCCGTACTTGACTTTATATATGCGTGGCTTGATTATCGGCTAAGTATTCGCGGATCTCATTATTTGAGATTTTAAATTTGCGAAGAACGTGAAATGATAGAGTTTCTTTAGAAGTTAGATGCTAAGCATAGAGTAGTTGGATCTCTTTCAAGCTCATCGTAGGTACTCATGTCTTTTTGTTCCCACAAAATTGCTTCACCCCATATATGTGCAAAATAATTAAGGATGTTAGGTTTAGCCGATGAGTAGTTCTTTTTCTTCTTAAGAGAATCTTTGCTTGGGAAATTGGGTACACATCATGGATACACGTCAGTTGAGTTGTATTATTGTATAAGCGTAGTACGCATGTGGTTTCGGAGCTACCCATTTTTTTAGTCCAAGTCTTTGAGTCGTGTCTTGTTCTAGTCCTTTCTTATCGTATTTCTTTTACAAGCCGAGCTAGGCTTTTGTTTTCTCCATCGTTCTTCGAGTGGAGTTTCGTTCGGTTCATTCCTAAGCGAAACTCTGCCGAATTTTCTTTAGTTTCTTTTAACTTAGTCTCCTTTCTTTTAACTTGTTTTATTTTCTTTTAAACGTTTACTTCACTTTGATTTTATCATTTAATTTCAAAACCACAAAAACATTTTACACTATTATTTTATTTTCATTTCTTTATTTACTTTACCTTTATTTATTTTATTTCTTTCTTTTATTTCTTTTTACGTTTATGTTTTCTTTTCTCGTTCATTTTAATTTCTTTACTCACGTTTTACTTTTCATTAAGTTTTAAATAGAGTTTAGTAGCGTAAACAAAACCCTAAACATATCTTTAAACCCATTCACATCACATAACTCACGGTTTTGAACGACTAAGATCAGTTCAACCCTCGTTGGGACTACGACCCGAGGTTCTTAAGCTTCACCGCTTTGTTCCGCACCTTGTCAAAATGGCGCCGCTGCCGGGGAGCGGTTGATAAGATTAAGTTGTTTGATCGTTCGAGACTTGTGATTTGAAGACCCTTCTTTTAGAAGTTAACGCTTTTTTCTTAAAAACAAAAACAACAAAAAAATAAAAAATTATAAAACCTATAAAAACCAAAAATATTTTCTCTTTTCTTTTATAAACTTATAAAAACCAAAAAGATTTTCTTTTCTACTTTCGTTTTCACTTTGTTTTGTTTTGATTTGTATGATCACTCGTTCCAAGTCTAACTTGAACGAGTCATCTTCTNGCGTTGTGCAAGATGCATAGCATTGAGATCACGAAGATCACGGGTTATGTTGAGTTCTTCACGGAATTTTTGCTTTTCCGTGGCATTGTGGAATGAATCATTTGGTTGATGTGGATGAAGAGGGGTTGTGTAGTTGGAAGTGAAGTTATTGGAGGTGTAATTTGATGATTGACCAAATGTATATGGATCATTGTAGTTGGATGAAGGTTGAGATGTGTGGCTTGGGATGACGGTGGATGTTTGGCTAAGATTGTATGGTTTGTAATGTGGTTCAAAGGAATGACCTTGTCGATTTGGATTGAAGTTGGGGAAGTAAGTGGTTGGAGGTGTTGGTTGATTTTCAATTTCTTTGGTTGTGATAGAATTGATTCGAGGGCTTGTTTTTCTTCGCCAAACGGATTTTTCGGTCATCCTTGCTAGCCTTGAGGCTTTTGATTTTGGTTTGTTGGGAGAAGTCATGATGGGTTGAGTGATGATTTGTAATGAAGAGGGGTATTTATAGTGTGATGATTATGTGTTTATGGAAGGATAATGTGTGTTGGATTGGCTAGACAAAATGTGTTTGTGTATTTTGGTAAGTAGGGAATCAAATTAGGGTGAAATGGCTAAAAAGCAGAAAGAAAATAGTGAACTTCGTCCTTCAAATGGCCGGCCCCCTTAATTACTGGCCGGTCCCCTTAATTTTAAGGGGGCCGCCCAGGCCCTGGTTCACAGAATGCCACAAAAGGGTTTTTGATAAAGTTTTTCCAGAAAGATGTTTGTTTTGGGGTTTGGTTTTGGGCAACTCCAACTCTTTAGGCAACTAGGCATGTATTATTTTAGTAGAATATACATGAAAAGCATATATGTAGGCAAATTAGCATATAATTATAATTAAGCATGCATACAAAACCAATAAAGCAAATAAGCAAGTTATTCTACCTAAAACAACTATCTTAGTGTGACAACTATTAGTGGAAAACTAGGGATGGAACAAATGCGACAATGAAATTCTTGACTTTGTTCTAGTGTGTGCCTATATGAAACAAATGTGGAGTAAAGATTGCTTCGACTCCTATGAAAACAAATTATCCTAAGAAACAATCTTTAGTTTCCTTGAACTGACTTTGCTCACTTCGAAGTGTCATATATATGTATATATTGGACTATATATATAGATAACGAGAGTGAGACTATTATGCATGATTTGAGAGAAAAACGTTTTTATCATTATTCAACAATGAGTTTTCCTAATCGTGAGAATGATTTTGAAATGAATTGAGGTTTTCTTTAAGAATATATTTATGCAAACAAAATATCTCAATTCCTGATTTAGTGCAAAACAGAATCCTAGACTCAGATTTGTGGAAGAAGAAAAAAAATTTCAGTTTTAACTCTCAGATGGCCGGCCCCCTTAAAGTAAGGCCGGTCCCCTTAATGTTTGAGGGGGCCGCCCTTATAAATATAAGGGGTCCGCCCATCTGACAGAAATTTTTTTTTCAGAACTTTGATTTTTCAGAAGGTTTTGAATATTCCAAGAATTCAATCAATTTGCTCCATCATTCCTAATCCTAAACGCAAGTGGTTAAATAATTCACGCTTAAGGGGCTTAGTAAATATATCGGCAACGTTATCTTCCGAAGCTACCTTTTCTATTGTTATATTTCCTTTTTGTACATTATCCCTAAGGAAGTGATGACGTATTTCTATATGTTTAGTCCTAGAGTGTTGAACGGGATTCTTACTTAAATCTATAGCTCCTTTGTTATCGCACATAATAGGAATATTTTCTAACCTAATGCCATAGTCTACGAGAGCTTGTTTCATTCATAGTGCTTGTTGACATGCCTTTCCGGCGCTTACGTCTTCGGCTTCGGTGGTAGAAATAGCAAGGGCGGTTTGCTTCTTCGAAAACCAAGATGTTAGACAACATCCCATAAACGTGCAAATACCGCTAATGCTTTTTCGATCCACGTAGTCTCCCGCATGATCCGAATCCGCATAGACAATAGTTTCTATTCCGGATCCCTTAGGATACCATAATCCCAAGTGTATAGTGCCCTTAATGTATCGGAAGATACGCTTAACCGCTTCTAGGTGAGAGGTTTTGGGATCCTCTTGAAAGCGGGCACAAAGGCAAACACTAAACATGATATCGGGTCTACTTGTCGTTAAGTATAGTAAACTACCTATCATTCCTCTATACTTAGTGTTATCTACGGACTCACCTTCTTCATCTCTTGTGAGTTTAATTTCCGTAGACATGGGTATCTTAAGTGGCTTAGAGTCTTCTAGTTCAAATTTCTTAAGCATTTCCTTAATGTACTTAGATTGATTAAAAAATATTCCATCTTCTAATTGTTTTATTTGTAATCCTAAGAAGAAGTTTAGCTCTCCCATCATACTTATCTCAAACTCAACATGCATGATTTTGGCAAATTCATCACACATTTCTTGACAAGCCGATCTAAATATAATGTCATCGACATATATTTGAATAATGATGATATTTGGGTCACTTCTTTTAGTGAAGAGAGTGTTGTCTACCATTCTCATGGAATAATTATGTTTAACTAAGAAGGCTTTTAGTCTATCATACCAAGCCTTTGGAGCTTGTTTAAGACCATATAAAGCTTTCTTTAGTTTGTAAACATAATCAGGTTTTGCGAAGTCAATGAATCCCGGAGGTTGTGCCACATATACCACCTCATTGATAAAACCGTTGAGGAATGCACTCTTCACATCCATTTGGTATAACTTAAAGTCTAGGGTGCAGGCGTAAGCTAAGAGTATTCTAATGGATTCTAATCTAGCTACAGGGGCATAGGTTTCGTCATAATCAATTCCTTCTTGTTGATTATAAACTTGGGCGACTAACCTAGCTTTATTCCTAGTTACTATTCCATTCTCATCTAATTTATTCCTAAATACCCATTTGGTTCCTGATGAACTCAAATAAGTACACTTTATTATCATCATTTATCCTATTTAATTAACTTATTTTACTTTATTATGTATGAGAATCGGTGCTTTAATGTTTACTTTAGTGATTCTCAGGTAAAAACAGGTAAAAGGTAAAACTTGGCGATTTTGGACTAATTACGGAGCAAAATGAGCAAGATGTCAAAAGTCTACAGAAATCCAGAAGATGCGCCCTATCTAACTCAACAGATACGCCGCAATATCATACTTAGATGAATTCGAAGACCATTGCCTGACTTTGAAGAATGCGCCGCATGGAATTCTACCATGCGCCGCATATGAAACTTTGGTCAAAGAAGAAGATCAAGCTCGTTCTACTCCAGATACGCCGCATCACACGATTGACATACGGCGTATCACTATCAAGACTTCACCAGAAACAATCCAAGACAACTGAAGGACATGCGCCGCATAAAGATTCAAGTTACGCCGCATCTAAAGGCGGTGTACGAATATTCCAGAATATAATAAGCTTGGACCCCACGCGAAGTTAAGTCAATGCGCCGCATCTGATCATTACATGCGCCGCATCGAACCCTCAGACAGAAACTATAAATACCCCAAGACCTAGACGAATTTTGTGTGCACCATAACCCTAAGGAGACGAATTCAGACGAACAAGCAACACAAGACACACCCCAAACGAAGATCTTAGAGCTGTAAGAAGGTCCTGCATGTATTTAATTCATTAAGTAGTTTTGTTTTATTGTAATAGTAAGCTTTAATTCATAAGGATTGATGGCCGGTAGTTTGTGAGTACGCAAAATCAAATGCCCGCCTTAAAATTGCTTTCCCATCAATTAAAGTTTATATGTTTGATGTCTTTGGTGAACTTATATTAGTGCATTGATTACCTCTGTGTCTAGCTGAGCACTGCTTGGGCCGCCATACCCCTTCCTCGCCTATTTAATCTGTTGTCTTTGGATAAATAGGATATTCATAAGTAATCATTAAAGGTTTACTCGCCGATATAATGAAACCAACGAGTACGGGCTTAATTATATATACTTTATATAAAACTAGCAATAAAACAAGTGACAAGCTGCTTAATTATCAGGACAGGTCTTCTTATTGTCTCTATTATCTATCTGTGTACATGTATGCTATTCGCTGATTTGTTCTCATTAGTATTTACTGTTTAATTAAAATAACCAAACTGTGCCAGTCTCTCAGGCTGAACCCCTTTCGTTAGATTAGACTGTAAAACTAACTTAGATATTAAAATACTGATTAGGATAACTAGATAATACGTTCCAATCTTAGTGATCGACACTCTGCTTACCATTATATACAAACTGACCGGGTACACTGCTCGTTAAGTGTGTGTGTTATTGATAAGTCGGCTAAATATAAATGTAAAACTTGAATAGGCATTAACACTGCTAAACCGCAACGACACATCACGCGCATCAAGTTTTTGGCGCCGCTGCCGGAGAGTGAAGTGTTATTATCTGTTAAATTTATTAGTATTTTAATTAGGTTTTTCTTTTTATTAGGTTTTTAGACACTAACCCCTAACTTGTTGTATATTAGATAGTTTGCATCCGTTGTATAATTTGCATATTTACTGTTTTTTGTGTGTTTTTATTTTCTGTAATTTTCTTTTTATTTTATTTTTATTTTTATTTTTATTTTTATTTTTATTTTTCTTTCTTGTACTAACTGCTGTCGTTGTATTGTGCCGATACAAACGATACGGCGCATCTGTTTCTCGGATGTGGCGTATTGCGTTTTAATTTTATAAAATACAACGCGTTTAATAATTCGAGTAAGACGTATCTTTCCCCAAGATACGGCGTATTCTGTTTTTAATAAAGAATTTTTCAAAACCCTAACGCCATGCGACGCATCTGTTTTGACAGATACGGCGTATTTAATAATTAAATTAAAAACACTTTTCGAATTATTAAACAGAAGCGACGCATCGATTTTTATCGATGCGGCGCATCTACTTATTCAAAAATCTTGTATTTTGAAACGTAACGAAAATACGGCGCATTAGCTTCTGCTAATACGGCGCATTTAATTTTTATAAATATAATTGATTTTTGATATCTTACAGGTACGGCGCATTCTAATTCAAAAGCGGCGTATCTATTTTCTAAAATAAAAGTCTGATTTAATTTTAACATAATAAGATACGGCGTATCCTTTTTAAAGATACGGCGCATCATCTGCGGACTTCAACAACTTTTATTTTTCGTATTCCGTTTTCGTTGTTAATTCTCTGACATAATACTTTCTTGAACATACCCTACTGATGCTTTTGTGATGATTTCAGGAAGTGCATGACCAGAAGTTCAACTAAGAACTTAATTACACCTTTCGAAGATCCTGAACGAGCTCTTCACTCACTAAGAAAGCTTTTCAGCACAAGAAGCTTTGAAGTTTCAAGTTCATTCGAGCTTGAATATTTTTCTGAACGAGAGGAGGAAGAAGAAACAGAAACAATGACGGAAAACACTACCATGGAGGAATACATGAACAAAACCCATACTGACTACAGTTCAGGAGTTGCTAGACCAAAGTTTGATGACAAGTCAAAGTTTGAATTGAAGGGTCAGTTTCTCAAGGAGCTAAGAGAAAATGCTTTCAGTGGGACAAATAATGAAGATGCTAATGAACATTTAGATAAAGTCCTCGAGATCGCAGATTTGTTTACTACAGAAGGAGTCTCTGATGACCAACTTATGCTTCGAATCTTTCCACTTTCACTTAAAGGAGCTGCTAATAAGTGGCTAAAGAATGAACCTGCTAATTCAATCACAACATGGGAAGATCTGAAGAGCAAATTCCTGAAAAGATATTGTCCACCTGCTAAGATTGCCAAAAAGATGGAGGCCATCACAGTTACAAGCAAGAGCCTGATGAAACTCTCTACCAGGCTTGGGAGCGCTTTAAAGATTTACTGGCAAGATGTCCTCAACACTATCTAACCAAAATGCAGGAGATAATACTATTTTATCAAGGATTGGATGTGCCCACTAGACAAATCTTGGATGCTAAGGGAGCTGTGCCACAAATGAGTGCAGCTAATTGGTATGTGCTTATTCACATACCTTTTATTCACCATTTTCAGACCTTAAAAGACCAAAAACTAACGTTAAACGCCAAAGATATCGTGTTTTTGTGTTTATGACTGTGCAGGAAAGGATATTGCAAAAACGACATAGAAATCAACCAAAAAGCCTAAAACGAGCATGAGATGTGGAAAAGAGTCTACAAGTGAAGCAAAAGATGAAATTTACTTAAGAAAAGCCCGTGACGACGAATTTACTCCTTAAAGGCTCAAGAAAATAGAAGAGACGCTTAATCAAAGTTCAAAGATAATTATCATGATAAGCTTCACAAATTCGAGCAAGTGATCACTTTTAAGTCTTTAAAGACCTTTGGAAAGCACGTCAACACGCTACCTCAAGTTACAAGACTTATATTTAGTTTTTAGAACGTCTAGTAGTGTTGTGTTAAAGTTTATGTGTAACTTTCATGAACGATAAAAGTTTAGGGGCCATTTTGTACACGATGTAAAAAAGGGAAGCTTCCTTGCTCCCTTAAATACCACCTCTAGCCTCATTTGTGAGGAGTCCTAGTCCTAGTCCTAGTCCTAGTGCTAGTTAGTTTTTATTGAGTCATTAGTTTTATTGTATTAGTGTAAGTTTTATGCAAGTTTATTTTTTATGTCTTAAACCTTTCATCTAGCTTATTTACGCCTCTTTACAATCTTTCTTTTTAGTCTTTACATCTTTTTGAGCTTATTTTGGTGTCATCATAATCTACAAAAGCTTTTATAAAAGTCTTACCACCTTTGCATGTTATTTTGTATTCGAATGATTTGAAGAATGGGTTAGGGTTTGTTTTGAGTCGTAAGCTTTTATAACAACTTATTTAGTGTCTAAAATTAGCTTCTTATTAAGTTTTCATAAGTTTTTATTGAATTTTATCATTAGATTTATGTACAAAAAAGTTCCCAGCTTCTAAAAATTGGTTTTTGCGAGTTTGGAGATTTCATCTTAGGGTTTTGCGAGTATCAACTTATGTTTGCGAGTATGGGTATGATTCTTGCGAGTATTGAATCTTTTCTAGCGAGTATGCTACCATAGATAGCGAGTATCACTTGGCTGTCCTTGTTCTTTGCGAGTATGAAACAAAAGTCAGCGAGTATGGTTATTTGTTTTTGCGAGTATGGTAATTTTTAGTGTTAGCGAGTATGAGTTTAGAGTTATAGCGAGTATCAAACTTTTATTGCGAGTAAGAAAATTGTTTTAGCAAGTATGGTTTTGATTCCTTTTGCGAGTATGGTTTATTAATTGCGAGTTTCAATTTTGTGTGAGTCTTTTGCGAGTATCATTTTGAGTTTGAGTCTTTGTAGTTCTATAAGCCGAGCTTGGCTTCTTATTACCTCATCGTCTTAACGAGTGAGGACTTATTCTAATTATTTCTAAACAAAACTCTGTCAAAATTTCTAAAAACCTTTCTAGTTTTATTTCACTTAGTTTAACTTCTTTTCTTAATAGTTTAAGTTTAGTACGTTATATCTTTAAACTTTACTTTAGTTAAACTTTTCTTTTCGTTAATTAAAATCAAAACACCAAAAACATTTTCCTTAATACTTTCTTTAATAGTTTGTAGTTTAAACTTCATTTCTCTTTTGTTTAATCTAGTCTTATGTTTTCTTTTCTTGTCCAACTAATTTCTTTTAATCTCGTTCTTTATTTCATTTAAGTTTTAAACAAGTTTTAGTAGTGTAAACAAAAACCAAATCTCATCTTTTAAACTAATTCATCTCACATAACTCACGACTCGAGTGACAAGATCAATTCAACCCTCGTTGGGACAACGATCCGTGTTTAAGCTTCACCGCTTTAATATATAACGCAACCAAAATGGCGCCGCTGCCGGGGAGCGGTTAATAAGATTTAGTCGTTCGATCGTTTGAGTAATGTGTTTTGAAGATCCTTCTTTCGAGAAGTTAATGCTTTTGTAAATATTTTAAAAATATAAAAACACAAAAACATTTTCTCTTCAAATTTGTTTTCACTTTTGATTTCCACTTTTCTAAAATCAAAAATCCAAAAAGATTTTATTTTTCAAAATTGGTTTTCACTTTTAACTTTTCATTTTTCAAAACATAAAAACCCAAAAATAATCCCCTTATCTTCATATCATTTAATGGCGGATACGCGTTCTATGGAGGAATTGCTCCAAATTCCTGTACGTCTTGAGAAGGCCATCGTTATTCCACCGATTCTTGCAGATGAATATCGAAT